>JAMPIV010023124.1:177500-422956 GCA_024509875.1 Oreohelix idahoensis
AACAAGTTGGTGTGTCCCGGTTTGTCAATTAACACGTCTGTATGATTCTCCAGAACCTTCTGAATCCTCTCCCTCTGCCCTTTTGTCAAATGATTACTGACTTTTACCTGTGCAGGAATTTTGCATGGTTTCAAGGGGTATTCATAAGAGGTGAGAGGTACATTTCTCATTTCAGTGGCTATGGCCAGGGTCATCAAATGTGCACCTTCCAACACTTTCCTATAATATTTCTTGAGGAGGTTCACATGATAAACTTTTTCCTTTCCCTTTTTGTCCTTCTTATAGTTAGTTCTAGATACCTTTTCTAGAACAGTGTATGAGCCCTGCCAGCCTATCTGAAGTTTATTGCTGCTGCCGGGTAATAGAAGAAGCACCTTCTCCCCCACAACCAGCTCTCTATCCTTCGCCTTCCTGTTATAGTACTCAGCATGTTTCTTTCTGGCTTTCCTTAGATTATCATTTGCTTGTTTCCAGCCAGTTTTTAACCGAGAGGTCAACTCGTTCACATTCTGATATGATGAGGTTACAGTCTCTTCTGCTTTCTCATCTGTCCATGTCCTCAATAAGGCTTCTAATGGACCTTTTATGGGCCGACCAAAAAAGCAACGTTGCCGGTGCCATCCCTGATGAATTATGGTGAACTTCCCGATACACAAATAAGGCAGCGGGTAAGTATTGATCCCAGGTGTCAGGTTTTTCATGTGCCATCTTTCGCAGGATATAAATAAGGGTCCCTTTGAACCTTTCCATCTGCCCGTTCCCTTGGGCGTGATACGGACTACAGTGAAAGTGCCTGGCTTGGAAGATCCTGAAAACTTCCTCAGTTAGTTTCCCCTTGAACTGAGATCCATTGTCAATCAAGATTTGGTGGGGGAATCGTAACCTTGTGAATATTGTGAGTAACGCCTCTGCCACATGTTTTGAGTCGATTGATGACATGGCTACTGCCTCTCCCCACATAGAGCAAGTGTCCACCAGAGTAAGAATGTAACTGTTTCTCCTCTTGGTTCGTGTGAGAGGTCCAGCAATATCCACTGCAACTCTCTCAAATGGAGTTTCCATGATTGGCATTTCATCAAGAGTTGCAGGTGCAGTCCAATGTTTTGGAGCTACCCATTGACATTCTGGGCAGGATTTGACATATCTTTTTATATCTTCAGTTATTCCTGGCCAGAAGTAGTGACAAGCTATACGTTGTCCTGTGGCGCTAATCCCCATATGTCCACTAAAGAGGATAGCATGTCCTAACTCCATCACCTTTTCCCTATATGAAGAGGGTAGAACTAGTTGTCCATGACCATTGGATCCTGTTCCAGCCTTTCTATAAAGCAACTTATTCTTTATATAAAATTCTCCTTTATTAGGAAGGATATGGCTTTTTGGTAGCTTTCTAAAGCAAGGATTTAGTGAATTATCTTCAGCCTGTGCTTTCCTCATCTCCTCTGGATGGGTATTTATTGGGTTATCTTCCTCCTTCCTTGACTGTGACCTGGTCTGTACTGCTGCCATAATCCCTGGTCTTTTGGGACTTCTCAAAAACACATATCTACACCCCAATATCAGAGGGTAGATTGGTTCCTTTATCACTGCTGCTCTAATCACTCTTTCCACATAGCGAGTTTTTACATTTATTCTTGCAATGGGAAGTGTCATTGTTGCTACATCCTTGGTTGCCCCTTGTATTTCCACTGTTTCTGTCGTATATTGATCTGGGTGCACCAGGTTAGAACACACAACTGAGTCGAAATCTAATCCAGTATCATAAAGGCACTTGATAGTGGCCCCATTACATACTACTTCTTCACATACAGGGGGATGATGAGGTTCTTGCTGTCCTGTAGACAGTTCCTTCCTTCCCTTGTTTCCTGTTTTGAGGCATCCAGCGAAAAATGGAAGGTTCTTTTTCCTACAGTCTTTAGTATGATGATTATTCATCTTACAAATTTTACACCATTTTCCTTCTTTCTGTAGGTTTTCTTTTCTGGTACCGAAGGGTTTCTGTCTCTTTGATCATATCTAGGCCTGTCATTACTTTGTTTGAATCTAGGTGGCTGATCCCTATTGTCGAATTTATTCTGGTTTTGTGGGGTTTTATTACTATCTCCTTGTTTCTTCTTAACTCCAGCTACTTCTGACTGAGCCGCTTGATATCTCTCAGCAACTGTGAGAATCTCCCTCAACCTCTTTGCACCTTGTTCCATAAGAAGTTTTCTCATGTCTGGAGGCATGGACTCTCTTACTTGCTTCATCACGACCATTTCTTTTAGGTCTTGAGTCTTCCCAAGAGTAGTCCACTTCTCCAAGTATGTCTCTAATCTTGCAGAGAATTGGTGGTAAGTCTCGCCATACAGAAGCTTGGTAGTTCTAAATTTCTTTTTATAAAATTCAGCATTCTTCTCATATCTGACTAACAAGGCTTGTTTTAATAGTTCATAATCTTCTTGGTCTTCCCTACTTAATTTAGAAAAAACTTCATAAGAAGTTCCTCTCAGCCCTTATGATAATTGTAGACTCATCTTTTCTTTCTCTAAGCCATAGTTAGTAGCTAATCTTTCATATCTACGTAAACATGATTCAATATCATCTTCCTTCTCTACAAATAGGTCTAAGTGTAAATTCATGGCTGAATTTGAGGCACCCTGACTTGCACTAGTATCAGAGGTAGTTGGGCTACTTTCATTTCCTGTGACAAGTCCTTGAAGTTCCAGCTCTTTCAATCTTAACTCATGTTCTCTTTGCAATCTTTTTTCCTCTGCCTCCATTTGCAATCATTTTTCCTCTATCTGCCTAGCCTCCCTATCAGATTCTAACTGTAACCTTTTAACTTCAGCTTCCCTATCAGCTTCTAATTTCCTAACTTCCCTATCAGCTTCTAATTTCCTAACTTCCCTATCAGCTTCTAACTGTAATCTTCTCTCTGTTTCTAACCTCCTATCTTATCTGTCTATGAATGTATCACATTCAGTAGTAACATATTGAATAAGAGCGTCCCAACTCATGCCAAGGTCTTTTGCCGACTGCACTGAAGCAGACCTAAATTTTGCTAAGTCTGCCATTCTCTTGCAATCTTATACAAATTATAAACTAAATAGGGTATCAATATCTCAAAATATAAACTTAATTAACTATAACCACTGACAGCTCATCCAGTCACCACGATTTAATTAATTTTATTATTGACTTTCTTTATCTATTCTTTTATTATCTTATTCCTACATTTACTCTATCTCAAGTAAAGGCCCCAGGGTATGAATGAAAAATCCCGGACTGAGACAACAGATGTCGGGAGAGGTTTGGATGATATTAAAATAAAGACTTTCCTTGGCACAAAGATGTATCAGATGATACCAGGATAGTGCCAGATAAGAGACTGGTCTTATAAGAAATACCCCCTTCTCTGAAAAGAACAAGGGTGTATCGACATCAATAGTGGGGTCAAGCTATGTAAACCTTCAAGTATGATGATAGTGTGGGGTACTGAAGATCTATCTGCTACCTCTCTCCATCGCACATTGAGTTATGACTAAACTGTTTATTTTATTGTCTAATTATCTAGGGGAAAATTGAATTAATTATATGTAATAAATCTCAATACAGAACATTAACTTAATAAGAATTATTAAGCAAGACTGATTGAACTTATTTACAATTTATTTGTTCTCTACCGATTTATTTTTTCGGTCAGGAATTCTCAAAGAAATCAAATATTATTTACAACATTAAATAAATAATATGGAATGAACTTTTCCATAAAGAACAATATGGTAAAGGTAACTAGATCGTGTCAATTACTTTCTTTCTTATTAATTGGATCACTATAACTGGACTGTATACTTCACTGTAGTTATCAATTGTCCTTTAGAAATCGTCCTTAAAAATGTTTATTAAGAAGTGTATTTTTCTTTTATAACTTTATTTTTGGCTGGAGTAGCTGTACAGTGGAACTAGGGTCCACCTTACTTATTAGATGATGATCTGCATCCAACAGGCCAGGATTACACAAACTGCAACTCCAGGCTGGGAAACTTGGTATGGCTCTAGATTTATGAAGAGCTGTAGACACCAGCAGTCTTCCTCTACAGTGGATATTTTCGTACTTTGAAACCTCGAGACAGAACCTGGAATGAAAGATAATCGCATTCAATGTAGGCTCCAGCACCACTCCACACACACACACACAACACATGTAAATATTTTTTTCAGAAATTGTGCTAACAGTTTGCACAGGACATATAACTTCATGTCTCTTACAGCCAGTTCCACGTGATTATTCATTTCCTGTAAACATCCTATGATAGCGTCCTTAGCCCATGATTGGCTTCCATACAATGCTTTGGTTAAGTACACAATAGCAAGTGACCACTTGATTACATCATGTTAACAATTCCATTACTCCTATCTTATGATCGTGAACAGTGTGTAATTCCAGGCTGAAATACTCATTTATATACCCTATTAAAACTTACAGTCGTAATTTTTGCCCTACTTACAAATATTATACCCATTTTTCATTGCTGGCTTTCGTTTCAAAATCACACACGTTTACAAGTAAGCCGGTCACGGCAGCAACACATTAGTCCTGTAGTTTCACTTTCTACACATCACCGAACACATAGGCGGGTATACACAGGCAAATAATCAACAATATATACAAATATATATCTTTCTTACCCTCAGGCAATAATACACAAGTTGCATATAGGCTTTCAATAGAAACTAAGTCTGCTTGTAGCTCAAATCGGCAAAAGACTCTCCAAACATTTTGCGCTCGATACATGCCGCTTGGTATTTTCAAATTTAGTGGACGCATTCCTAGAAGTCTCAGTTCTATATATAGCGCCGTGTCTGCCCAATCGGAAGCACGGTCCAAAAGTATTTTTAAGAATCAAATCCTAGACGTGTTTCAGCCTGCCCGTATAAAGTGATTAAGTTTAAATATTCTATGTCTAACTTATTACTGAGCCGATTTTAATTATTTCAAGTGATATTTAAACTGCTAATTTATCTCTATCGTTCTATATCTTTGTTGTTTAGTTATTATCTGGCATTTAAATCTATGCAGTCTTTATTTTGCTAAATCGGGACTTACCCTGATCTAGAAATATCACTAAAACCAATTTTTCTCTTTAAATGAATTGCTATTATGAGGCCATCTTAGTACCTACTTATTAAGTAATATCCCAGATAGTATAATAGTTATATATTTCCCTGTATATATCGTTATTCTTTAAGAAATAAAATAACTCCTTCCCATGAATTACACAGAATAGGCCCTTTCTGTCCAACATAAAACGTTTCTTTATACATACTAGAAAAGGAGCGTCCTGATTGGTTATTTATTTGGTCTGTTTATTCTATACTGAGCGCGGTAAATATGACCGTGTTGTCAAGACAGATTCAAAAATACGACAAACACAGTAAATCCTAGAGAAATATAAATGACGGACCTATCTAGTAAATCACTTTGCACAAAAATCTTTGATAAATATAATACGGACTTAACTATTAATCACTCAAACTACTGGTAAATATAATTACCTCCACACAAAACTTCTAAGATCATCTCCAACGAAAAAACTAAGAAACTCCACTAATACAAGTGATCAAATAATCGAAGCTAGATGTCTTTAAAATCTGAGGAGTACTGAATAATGGATTTTAAAAGCTGGAGAATATATATTAAATCTCCAGAAAATCGCTCGTACTTGCTAGATATGACACCTTCACTCAGATCTTGGGCTTTTCCTCGTTCGATCTGCGAATCTGAGGAAATTATCACGCTTTTGCCGCTTGCAGACTTCGCAATCGAGCGATGCCCGTCCTTTGATCTGGCGATTCTCACCGTGTTTTATTACCTATCATACGAACGGATTCAGGGGAAGGTAATAGAAATTGTCTCCCCTTGGTTCAAAATTATCTGCTACTTCTACTGAAATTATTTCCCCTGATCACTGCCTAACGAAACATACGTTACAACTATCATTAGCTTATCTACCCTTGAGACAAAATTTACGACTCTATGAAATAGTCGCCCCTTTCCTACGCGTTCCATCTCACTCTGTTTGATCTTATTAAGACGATTTTCAATCGCTGGCGTTTAATTACAGGTAACCGGCTCAACGTTAGCTAAATAGGTCTGTTTGTAAACATTCCTAAGGAAATAGAGAACAGAAAATAAAATAGGCGTGCTAAATTAGAAAAAGGTACAGATCTCTGAGTGTAGGAGGGTTTTATGTTAACAAACGTGCGTAGGGGAAAAAGAAAAATGAAGATAATGAAATAGATATATGAAAGCTATTATCATAATGTGTCACACATAAGAGCTACAAAGATTAATGATAAAGACCTGAAAAAGCCCATGGTACACAAGAAGATTATTTCACTCTCCAGAATGTGATCAATGTGCACAGGAAGATTATTCAATGTCAGAAAGAGAGCAGTGCACATGACGATTATTTTACACGCCAGAAAGTGATCAATGTGCACAGGAAGTTATTCAGAAATAGAGAAGTGCACGTGACGATTATTTCACTCTCCAGAAAGTGATCAATGTGCACAGGAAGGTTATTCAATGTCAGAAAGAGAGCAGTGCACATGACGATTATTTCACTCTCCAGAAAGTGATCAATGTGCACAGGAAGGTTATTCAATGTCAGAAAGAGAGCAGTGCACATGACGATTATTTCACACGCCAGAAAGAGACCAGTGTAGAGAGACCGATTATCTAACTCTCCGGAAAGTGACCACCTAAAGGTTATTTCACACGCCAGACGAAGACCAGAGTAGAGAGACCGATTATTGAACTCTCCGGAAAGTGACCACCTAAAGGTTATTTCACACGCCAGACGAAGACCAGAGTACAAAAAAAGATCATTCACGCGCCAGAAAGAGACTAAGTGTAAACAAGAAGATTATTTCACTCGCCAGAAAGAGACCAGTGTCCACAGGAAGATTATGTCATAAGCCAGAAAGTGATCAATATCTGCAAGAACATTATGTCACAAGCCAGAAAGTGATCAGTGTCTGTAGGAAGATTATGTCATAAGCCAGAAAGGGACCAGTGTCCACAAGAAGATTATGTCACAAGCCAGAAAGTGATCAATGTCTGCAAGAAAATTATGTCACAAGCCAGAAAGTGATCAGTGTCTGCTGGAAGATTATATCACAACCAAGAAAGTGATCAGTATTTGCAGGAAGATTATGTCACAAGCCAGAAAGTGATCAATCTCTGCAGGAAGATTATGTCACAAGCCAGAAAGTGATCAATGTCTGCAGGAAAATAATTTCACAAACCAGAAAGTGTCCAGTGTCCACAGGAAGGTTATGTCACAAGCCAGAAAGTGACCAGTGTCTAGAGGAAGATTATGTCACAGGCCAGAAAGTGACCAGTGTTCACAGAAAGATTATGTCACAAGCCAGAAAGTGACCAGTGTCCACAGGAAGATTATATCACAAGCCAGAAAGTGACCAGTATCTGCAGGAAGATTATGTCACAAGCCAGAAAGTGATCAATCTCTGCAGGAAGATTATGTCATAAACCAAAAAGTGACCATTGTCCACAGGAATATTATGTCACAAGCCAGAAAGTGACCAGTGTCTAGAGGAAGATTATGTCACAGGCCAGAAAGTGACCAGTATCTGCAGGAAGATTATGTCACAAGCCAGAAAGTGATCAGTGTCTGCAGGAAGATTGTGTCACAAGCCAGAAAGTGACCAGTGTCCACTGGAAGATTATGTAACAAGCCCGACAGTGACCAGTATCTGCAGGAAGATTATGTCACAAGCCAGAAAGTGATCAGTGCCTGCATGAAGATTATGTCATAAGCCAGAAAGTAGTCAGTGTCCACCGGAAGATTATGTCACAAGCCAGAAAGGGACCACTGTCCACATGAAGATTATGTCACAAGCCAGAAAGTGACAATTGTCCACAGGAAGATTATGTCACAAGCCAGAAAGTGACCAGTGTCCACAGGAAGATTATGTCACAAGGCAGAAAAAACCAGTGTCGCCAGGATGATAATGTCACAAGCCAGACAGTGACCAGTGTCCACAGGATCATACACACACACATATATATATATATATATATATATATATATATATATATATATATATATATATATATATATATATATATATATATATATAGTCCTCCTATCGACCAACCCAGAAGGACTTGAACAATTAATTCTGTCCACCAAAAAACACAGCGAGGCCCAGAATCTATACTTAAACACCAAGAAGACCAAAGTATTGACAACAGACAAAGTAAAGACCAAACCAGAATTTGAAAACGAAGAACTGGAAAGTGTTAATGAATTCGAATACTTAGGATCAATCATCAACAGCTCTGGCGACTGTGCAGTAGAAATTAAAAGAAGACTTGCAATTGCTTCACATAAACTAATACAGATGAAAAACCTATGGCAAGGCACAAGCAAAGAAACAAAGTTACAACTGATCAGAGCATGTATATTCCCAGTAGCAACATACGGCTGCGAGACTTGGACACTCAATAAAACAGTTGCAAAAAAGATTACATCATTCGAAATGAAATGCTACAGAAGGATGTTGAGAATACCCTGGACAGAAAAAAAGACCAACAGAGAAGTACTGCACTCATTAAACGTACAGGAACATTGGCTCCTAAATACCATCGCAATAAGGAAGCTGACATTTTTCGGTCATATAAAAAGACATAATAGTCTGGAAAAAAAAGTGATGGAAGGCATGGTCCCTGGAAAAAGGGGAAGGGGTCGACCTAGACGACGGTGGACCCAGGACATCACAGAGAGTCTGAACTTGTCTTTGGCTGATGCAGGTCGACTTGCCCAGAATCGTGATGCGTTCAGAGCAGCTGTAATGGAGACAACGTTCTGGAAAGAATACGTCACATGAATATATATATATATATATATATATATATATATATATATATATATATATATATATATATATATATATATATATATATATATATATATATATATATATATATATATATATCACGAGAAAGAGAGAGAGAGAGAGGTATATATATATATATATATATATATATATATAGAGAGAGAGAGAGAGAGAGAGAGAACGAACTAACGAACGAACTTTAGAGAGAGAGAGAGTGAGAGAGAGAGCTCAAGGGATAGAAAGTTATTGAGAGACAAGATCACCTACGTCAGTTGCCATGATAATGAATAGTAAGAAAAACTGAATTAATAGTAAAGAAAAAAAAAAATACGCGTATAATGTACATAAATGCAACGATAAACTGGATGTACACAAAAATCCGAGCATTATGAACACTGGGATCTTGCTGCTGTAATAATGAAGTTTATGTGACGTGAATGGCGCCATGCTGTTTCTAATGTTGGTGTGTAGGGTCTCCTTCGTCATTGTGTTAATGAGTGGTTGATCCACGATGTCTTACACATATGATTATCAATGCCCACTTTCGTTCACAAAAGCACAAGTTCATCTACAACAAAAAGTTTCTTCTTTAATTTCAGTGCGCCTTCTTTCCACTTCTCACTCAGAATATAACCACATATATTTACATGACATCAAAAAGGACTGCCTGATAATGCTATCAACAGGTTTCTCTCATGCTGTGTCGTGAGTTAGTCTGTTTCACAACACGGCCTTCTGTATAATTCTGAGTAACTATGACCACACCGCGCACCATACATTGTAAGAACTGTATGATACATTGGCCAATGGAAAGACTTCCTTATTCGTGTGTTTACTGAAACGTGCTAGGCTTAACATGGAGTCTCAATCCGTGCAACCGAGTGAAGGATGCCATTTAATTACATAAGTAGGAAAAAAGTACCACCGGGAAGAGCTCTATAATTCAACAACAGGAATGTTACTTTAGAGGTAGGTGTAAAGACTTCCTCGAAAAGTAGTTTAAGAGAGAAAAATCGAGTGGAAAGACCTCGACACATCAGGCTAGTCCCTGATTTAGCTGTTTAAAGTATGCATAAAATAAAATGCGCTTAGGAGAATAAAAGATTATTAGATACATAAATAGATAAAAAATAATTCAAGGTATAATTTAAGCTTTGGATGAATAAAATCGCTCCAGAAATAAGAAAGATAATTGGGAAAATAGATTTTCATAATTGAACGGAGAGACAAATTATTCCTCATTTTGAGATTCGCAATACCACTTTAGCCCCCTGCGTTCCGATACGCCGGATGTGCTAGTATAAATAGACCTTGCCCTTGCTAAATTGGGGCCATAAGATTTGAAAAGCACAGCGAGCAGAAGAAGCGGTAAAATTGTTAATGAAGAGTGCCTTTGCCAACTGCATCTGAAGAGCAGACCATAAATGCCCATTAACAACTCGTCTGTGTGTGCCTGAGTGTAGGAAAGAATATATACATATATATATATATATATATATATATATATATATATATATATATATATATATATATATATATATATATATATATATATATATATATATATATATATAAGTATTTATATTAATTCACTACAGTGTGCGATAGGAACTGTGTAGACGTGTTTCTGCAACCATTGTGTCATTTCTGATGGACTTACCAGACTGTGTGTATTCAAAATAAATTGCGAATGATGGCAAAGTGTGTCTGTAGGTTTGGAAAAGCATTTAAAGAATTATTTCTTGTTGGAATGGGACACCTACCAGGAACATAAGGAAGGATGACAGAAATTGTTTTAATGTATTGATCAAGGTATTACTTAGTATTTTATACTAGACCAAATCATTGTATGGAGGCGTAGCATGGATAAATGGATCTAACTAAGGATTTAGAAGGAAAGTGTAGTCACGGTGAACTGGCTGTAGGTAATACTGGTATAAATTGTCCTGTGCATCTGCTAGCACATTGTCTGACACTAATATCTCCATCTTGTGTAATAAGGGAATAGTGAGGACCATATAGGGGTTACGTTTATTTTTGTTTCAGGTTTTATCCTGAAAATTACACCAAATTTAAAGAGGCATCCACCTCTGTTGGACTCTGTGGTGCGAGTGCTCTTGTGGTCAACAGAGCCAGATACCCAGCTTCCACTGCCTGGAGGAATTCATAATACTTGTCCGTCCATGGCAGGAGTGTGAACGATCTCTAAACAACAGATAAGTGGCAAAACAAAGCCACTAATCATCGTATCCAGATTATACCCCGACATTAACAAACAAGATACTAATAAAGACAGCCTACAGTGTATGATGAAAAGTGTGGACATAAATTTACCCATTACTAGCTTCACAGTCAAGAAATAGTGGCAAAACTCATTAGTATCATATAAATGTTCTTTAAAAGGAGATAACTAGCCCAGGTGATAACCTTCAACAAGTGAATGACTTTTTAAGATTGTTAATTATTTTCAATGTTTATTGATTTATTGTTGTAAATAAATTTGATTTCATTTCAAACTTTCCAGACCGAAAAGAGAAACGGTATAGGCTAAATAAATTGTAAATATTTACCAGCAGACTTACTTACTTATTAAAGTTGAGTTTATGATCTTGTTGGAAATAATTTTGCTAATATTCCCTAGCAGAGTCAATAATAATAATAATAATAATATAATAATCAAGGGAGGATCTTGAGAGGGAGCCCATAGGGATGCAGGATAATACAATAACATCATACCTGGAAACTTATACAGCTTGACCCTACCTTTGATATCCATACACCCTTACTCTTTTCAGAGAAGGGGGTATTACTTATAAGACCAGACTCTTATCTGGCACTATCCTGGTATCACCTGATACAACTTTTTGTACAGGATATCTTATATTTTAATAACATCTCAACCCTCTCGCGACATGCTGACAATCATCTCCTGTGGACAGGATAATTAGTGGCATACAGACTTTCATAGGCAGACCAAAGACAACCTGGCGGAGAACAGTGGTGGTTGAGATGCAAATCATGAACCAGAGTTGGGGTACGGCACGAAGGTTGGCTACCGACCAAGCAAAATGGAGACAGTTTGTTGCTCCCGTACAAGACGCCACTAGGCGTGATGGCCACTGACTGCTTTGTCATTCAGTAGCCAAGGATTCAAGAAGAAGACCTTCATAAATGGATGTTTGCGTAGAATTGAAGAATTGAAATGGTATGACCAGATGACGAATATGGGATTAGACAAGCGCCAATGAAACAAGACATGAGAAGAAGACCCTAGAGATAGATAGAACACACACCGAGAAATCATGTTGATAGACCTACCATATAATCCCTGTTCTGGAAACCCCACGGTGAGAAAGGTAGAGGAAGACAACAGAACACACGGAGAAGAGAACGGGAGACAGACATGAAGGGGATGAAGAAGGCATGGAAAGAGCTGATGGCACGTGACAGAAAGACCTAGAGCTGATGGCACGTGACAGAAAGACCTAGAGCTGATGGCACGTGACAGAAAGACCTAGGGCTGATGGCACGTGACAGAAAGACTTATCATAAGTTTGAAGAAGGCCTATGCTCCTTTGGGAGTAGAAAAATGAAAAAAAGAAGACAGAATAATGAATGAATGAGTGAGATGCTGATATGTGAATTCTATAACAGCCTGTTTTTACTAATGCTCAACATCTTTATCGAGTCATCCATTATCCATCATGATATTAAATGCTCTGCAATTAAACAGTATCACTTCTGAAAATTTCGGTTTGGGCCGAAAAATTGTGGTGGGGGGGGGGGGGGGGTTGTTTAAGGGACTCTTTGTTGGTTACACAAACAGAGACAAAGACTTGTGATGAAAAGAAATAAATACAAGAGAGAGTAATAGCAGGCAACTGAGAAAGTGCCGAAGGGCATACCAATTTACTTAAATACTGCATAAAAAAACGGAAATGGAAATAACCAATAGTGAACACGATCAAATTCGGCGAAGCTCCAAAATAACGTGAAATTAAAAGATTTGATAATTTACTGAATTTGAGAATTAGAGCTAAGAGACATATGCAAAACCTAGAACAGGAACAAACACAATTAAGCGGAGAATACAAAGAACAAGAGAATCTATGCACGAAATGTAGAGAAAGATTTATGTACATGGCGCAAGAATTCTTGAAAGAAGTAAATAGAAAACAAAGAAAGGAAACAAAAACAATTATTAGGGAGCCACTTTTATTAGTGTTTCCAAATGCACTAATAACAAAAACTAAATTATGTGAACGAAATAACGAATTCTTAATTAATGATGTCTGGCCACCCACTTTTCCTCAATACGATATAATGTTATGTAACTTTATTTTGTGCTTCTCTTTTACAGCATTTGGTACTTACAATTTTTTTTTTTTTTTTTTTTTTTTTTTTCTTAACCAGCGGTACTTGGGCTTTCAGCCCTTCGGCCCAATGACATGTCATTGCGAGGCTGGGGAACCTGAGGACTTTCCTTCCAACCCGGTCAGGAGCTTCGCTCCTTCCCATCCACAGAGGGTTTATCACAGGAGCCGTTCAGGCTATTCAGTCAAATTTCCGGCCGTAAACATTTCTTCAAACGCTGACGCCCGGGTTTGAACCATGAACACCTGGTCGCCAGTACAACGCCGAAGCCATTACACCAGCGCGGCTCCCAAGGTACCTACAATAAAAGTGGATACAACAAAAGACAGGAGCATCCCGTTATACGCCCATTAAAGCATATTGGGAATATGGTGTTAGGCCCATATTTTCTTGACCATCGGTACACTAAGGGTGATGTGGTCAGCATCACGCCGACCTCATGGTACCAAATTCATGAGGCTGTATCGACCCCGGAGCCGTTTGCGGTCTAACAAATCCATCTCAACTGGGGATCGAACCATGGACCACCGAGCTAGGAAGCCAGTGCGGATCAAAGAAACTTGCGTTTTTTCCTTAACTTTCTTTATGAGTTTAAGTCATAAAGGTCACCTATAAGCTCTTAATAACCAGGCCACAAGATCTTTTATAATTGGACATGCGCCCTAATATAACCGACTGTGTCTAAGTTGAACAAAGAAATGCAAATTTTTATGCAAAAAAAAAAAGCCATGAAGTAATATTTTGAGCCTGGTCGAATGAAATCCATTTTTAAATAAAATATACTTTAATAAGTTAAGACGTGCAATGTAAAGCTCACAGAAATGTTGGTGATAGCTGGAGCTGTGTTTAAAAATAAAAGACTCGAAGAGCTAGTTGTTTATAAGCTCCAAGCTCCCTAAAGGAACGACAAAGGAGACGAAGGAGTGCAATGAAAGCACATACAACAGATATCCAGCCCAATAAAAGGTCAAGGTACTCCCATAGTAGATACTGCCGTAGGAGACAACCGGTTGTTGTCGGGTAACTTCACTATACTAGGTCCAGCATCGAGAGTTGGGGTGACCAATTCCCTTTCTCGCTGCCTTTTATTTCAATAACTGAAGGATAAAGTAGGGTACCCATTTACAGCAGGGTAGACTGGAGCGTGTCGCTACTGTGAATCGAACCCAGCAGCTTTGCCAGCGCTCAAACGACTGTGTCAAATGAACGCTCATCCAACTCAATACAGGGGCGTAAAGAATACGACTCCTGAACCACACCAATAATCTATCAAAAAACTTCTTAAAACACTAGTGTCTGGTACTACAGATTCATTATGTAAAACATGTTACTATAGAACAACCACCACAGGAGCATATGGTGTGGGAATGAAGGCTTCCGTCAAAGGGGTCAAGGACAATGTTGGAGCTAAACTCCTTTATGGCGAAAATAAAATAAAATAAGAAGGAACAAGAGGAAGACAGAGGAAGATATCATGGTCAGTATTATTGCAAAACTTCTGACACAACATAGAGTTCTGCATGTTCACTTGTAACCACAACCTGGTCTATGAGAAACGGTTCCAGAACACATAACCTGGTCAACCAGTGTAAGCAAATTTTAATGTTTAGATGTTAAAACCAGATCGACAGAAGGGCAGATACCAGGCACATCTAATTTAAAATTTGATCCAAAACAAACAAACGAGCCCCTACCTCACGGGAGGTTAAGAACATAAATAGCTTTGTCATGTTACTAGATTTTAAAATGTAGTGTTTGCTGTTCTTTGGCTTGCAGTGCCGCCCCATCACCCCGGTCTCTGTCTGCGATCTCTTCGAGGTTGGACATCCGACACCTGAAGGAGTGTGTTACCGCCATATTTGCTTGGTGGTCACGTGTCTGAAAAGTGATTTGTATATTTTTCTTCTTCTTCTTTACCTTCCAGCTCCCTAAGGAGCAAAGACCTTCCACAAACGAATGCCAAGGTCATCTTGGAGCGTGCCATCAGTTCAAGGTCTTTACGTGTCTTCTTTATCATTTTAAATTCTGTCTTGGGACCTAAGACGCGTCAACAGTGAGGAATGCAGTCAGCGACCCATAGCTAGACTGCTTGCGTCAGGGTCAGCGAACCAGAGCTGACCAAGACCCTACTCCACCTCCAAGTGGTGGTCCTGGAAATAGGCTGCATCACTGCAGTCTGGCTGAGAGAGTAGGGATCGAAGAGGGAAGGCTAACCCGGTCCAAAAAAATGCCGTGCTGAAGTCGGATGTGTCGGCCGAAAGGCGCAAATATCGCAGCTTCGCTGTAAACGGACACAACGCAACCAACCAACGTCCTTTTCAGGACGAACGAAGAAGAAGAAGAAGAAAAAAATTAAGTCTCTAGTTCTCTTCTCCATGTTTTTCGGTCTACCTCTGGTCCTCTTACCCTTGGTATTCCAGAGCAAGAACTACCTTGTAATGTTATCAGTAGGTTTCCTCAATCTATTTATAAACCACCATTTATTTATTTTTTAAATAAAATCTTGCATCGTTTTGGCGAGGCGCGTCCCGTTCAACCTAGCTGGTTATATTAGGGCGCATGTATAAATATAAAAGACCGTTCGGTCTGGAGAATTAGTTATGTGTTATTTAACGTCTTCTTCTCAAATCTTATTCCACAAGAACTCGTTTGGTTCTTGTCGTCAGTTCCTCATTAGTGACCGTGTGTTACTGGGGTCCGTAAGGGGAGCAAAGAATAGTAACACTGTAACACATCATGCACGTCGTAAAAAAACGACAAAGGATTGTTGGGCTTGGGGCCAGATACTCTGTCTTGTAGAAACATGTAAGTAATAAGAACTTCTGTTGTATTCAGCTCTTTAATTTAAGGTGTTTTTTTTTTTTAAATTTATACATGCCACAAAGCGTCTTTTGAAAAAGAGAGGGGATGGGGGCATTTTCAATCTTGTGCGAGATGTGTTGATTTTGGAACGTCCTTTATTCAAGGATTTCCGTAGCACTGTCTTGTTACTTTCCTCAAAGGCAGTGAATCTCAACGTATGGGTCGCGATCCGAAATTGGGTTGTAGGAAACATTGCGATGTGTCGAGTCCCTTATGTCTCCCTTACTCGAAGTTTTAAGCGGCATGCGTTTGACTGAATTTCTATAATTAATTGTTACTTGTCAGTTTTGGTACATTGGTCACCAGCTGCAAAAATGTGAAATTGGGGTCGTGGTCGCAAAAATATTGAGAACCACTGCTTAAAAAAAAAAAAAAAAAAAAAAAGCCTTCTTGCCCTGAAGGCAGAATTTCACATGTTTAATGTTTGTGTGGGCAGCTAATTTGGTTACAATCTGACAAGATGCCCGTACAATTTTCATCTCATTTTGTTATTTACCTTTCTGTCTTTGATGCTTTAGACCAATGGTTCTCAACGTCCGTCATATGGCCCTCCAGGAGGCCATGCCATATTTCTAGGGGGCCACAGTAAGATGGCAAAGTACCCGTTTTCCAGCTGACAGCGACTATGAGGGGGACCACAGAAGGAAATAAGGCTCAGAAGGGGGGGGGGGGGCATGAGCAAACACAAAAGTGTTGAGAACCCCTCCTTTAGACTGCTAAAATCTAGCACGGAAACGCACACTGTGTTTCTAGTGCGCCAACGTGCGTTAACCGTCCGCACCGGTTGTTGTCGGGTGACCTCTGCAGAGCCGCTGGAGAACGTTGATTTCATCGTGATTCATTTTTTACATGATCATCATTCAGTTGTATTGAAGTAATTAAAGGTTAGTTCATTGAAATAAGGCCCCAATAATTATTTTTTAAACGGAACACACAACACTGGCTAAATGATACATAACACTGGTGACAAGGTACACAACACTGGTGACAAGGTACACAACACTGGTGACAAGATACACAACACTGGTGACAAGGTACACAACACTGGCGACAAGGTACACAACACTGGTGAAAAGATACACAACATTGACGAGTAGATACACATCATTGGCGACAAGATACACAACACTGGCGGCAAGATACATAACACTGGTGACAAGGTACACAACACTGGCGACAAGGTACACAACACTGGTGACAAGGTACACACCACTGGCTACAAGGTATACAACACTGGCGACAAGGTACACAACACTGGTGACAAGGTACACAACACTGGCGACAAGGTACACAACACTGGTGACAAGGTACACAACACTGGCGATATGGTACACAACACTGGTGACAAGGTACACAACACTGTTGACAAGATACATAACACTGACGAGTAGGTACACAACACTGGCGACAAGATGCACTACACTGGCAGCAAGATACACAACACTGGCGGCAAGATACACAACACTGGCGCCAAGGTACACAACACTGGCGGCAAGATACACAACACTGGCGACATGGTATACAACACTGGCGACAAGATACACTACACTGGCGACAAGATACACAACACTGGCGGCTAGATACACAACACTGGCGACAAGATACACAACATTGGCGATGAGAATGCGAATTACTGTGGGAACATTACATCACGAAATATTACGCTACGTAAGTGGTCATGGTCGGCCTCTGTGGCCTAATGGATATGAACGCAGTTTCATAATCCAGATATACCAGGTTCGAAACCTGCTGCAGGCGGTTTGGTAGCAGATCGCTTTGTGTGGATTTTTAACAATGGTATAAGCGCCGTACCGTTCAGAAAGCAATGGCAAACTACTGAATGAAAAAATTGCCTAGAAAAATCACAAACAGCCAATAAAAGCTGGGGTTGATTGCCACGTCCTGTAAAGGATAAGCAACTAACTAAGTGGTCATGTGAACACCTAACGATGGGTAATTCCTGCGATCTTTACTAAAGCTCTGACAAGTCATTATCACTAAATATACACAAGCTTCTAGTAAAAAGAAATTTGTAGCATGGACATTTTCAAAGTCCCACTGTTTTACCCTTACGTTCTCGTTTTTTCCTGTCAATTCGCATGATTAATGTTGTAGCAAACAGTTGGTAGAACAATGCTATTTAATCTATGTCGTTTTGTCTTCGCGCAGATGAATAAGTATCCCAGTAAAGGTGTCACTGGTACGCAACTAATAACCCATTGACTTCTATTTCTATTTTACTATCCATTCTACCATCGGTCTGTGATCATGCTTGTTTGATCAAGGTATTAAATTGAAATAAATAAAGAGTGAGACCCGAGGACTGCGAACAGAAAAAAATAATAATAGAACTTTTATTTTCCAGGCACCCGTAAGAAATAAAGAAACAGAAAACTAGACAACTAAATAAGAACAGAAGTGATAGACCTACAGAGGACTCGAACCCAGGACCTCCAGAACGGCATCACTGTTTCGCAACGAGACGGAATCGTAACTAACCTCACTGTAAACTAGGCATCACAAAATAATGCTTCGGTTACAGTGAACATTACCACGACAGCCCAACACAAAATAGTATATTTGTTACGTTGAGTAGGCTTGGATTTCTGTTGATCTTCGTTGCTTATGTTTCAAACGTAATGTTCTTTGTGTTGTATGTCTCCTATTTAATGTCCAGATCATGTATTCATGGAATTTTTAAACTTTTGTGCGTAGAAAGCTTTGGTTGACATTCAGTGTGTGTGTGTTTTTTTTAAAATCCATGTATCAAGAGCGCTTTTAAAAGTAATTGGAAGAGTGTATGTCGCAAACTTCATTCATCCGATTCATTTTTCTGTCTATTGTGACTACACTCTTCTATGCCATTATCCATCCGGTCATTATCTCTTATGTTCACCTCCATTTACCGCTATTATCTTATCCTTGGGAGGGAACATTCCTCGTCAACTCACACGTTTTAGGCATGACTCCACATGACATAATTTCATCTGATGTGGACAGCAAACTAGTAGCCAGATGGGACAATATGATTAGATCAACATTTAGTATGCCGTTTGTCGCCGGTCTTATTGTTTGGACCAACGGGCTCTTTATAGATATTTGAGTAATCTGCTTCAGCCCAGCCAGCAAAAGTGACAAACAAAAATGTTGTCGGTAGGAGAACACAGTAATTTTAGATAACATGTATCTACTCTTGCTCATCCTTATACCTGACACCGGAACACATGACATAATCAGTTCCGGCGAGATCTATTATCGTAATAAACAGTAATGGGAAAAAGAGAGTGCACCCTTGGAGAAGAAATTATCAAATTTAATAATTAGGGCAGATCGTGTGACATAATTGTTTTCAGCAAAAGTAACAATTAGTAACATTTACCTTATAGAGCAATAATTAGTAATACTGTGGTGGATTTGATGTTACAGATGTTATCATTCAATATTTCTAGTGTACTGAATGAGGTCAGCTGTGAAGGTCCCTGATTATAACAAATTTTGGGTTGAGTTATCAGAGTACCTTTCTGCTACCACCTTATGACCTCAATCAGACCTATTCTTGACTAGTATGTATGATAGCTACGTATAATGTCTAGGGTTATGAAAGTGTGTAATGTAGTGTAAGTAAAATTACTGCAAATACATTTAAATTCTAACACACATATATATAGGACTGAGTCAATATCACAACCACAAACAAACTAACCCTCTATTATATATCTTATAGAAGTCTGTGGCTGAATATTATGTAATAGTCTATATTACAATTTATTATACCCTGATTCAGAATTTTCTGAGTCAGGACAAACACAAAATGAATTTTATGGTTTTATTTACATAAAGATTAATAACACAATGGATCTTCTGTCCATACAAAGGACTATTATAATCTAATTATATTTGGGTATTTCTCTAAACTAAGTAACACTGGTAACTAATGGTGGGGGTGGGGTGTTGTCATCATCCCCTCTCTTTCTATTAGTCTCTTGTGGAATATTTATTGGATAATCAAATGTTTTATGTTCTTTTTAATAAAGTCAGTGGATAAACTTTTGAGTGCCGACACATAGGCACTTATCTGGATGTAGATAGTAGTATGAAGCTGACAATTTCCTTTTGTTCACTCGAATGACCAGACTGACCCAGTCCCTGGTGTAGTATAGCATAGTAGACCGCTTGGTCCAGCAAAGTTTCCCTTTCTCTCTCTCTCTCTCAAGTAAATTCACCAGGGTTCTGGCACTAACGTAGTACCAGAACAAAAAACCCTGAAACAAGGTTATGATTCTGTACAACATATCTACAATATTATTCCACAAGCAATACATGGCATAATTCAATAAAAGAAAAGGGTCAGATCTCTCTAACCACCCCATGTCAACCATTTTCTTCTGAGATAACAACTCATACCAGTGCTCCTATTCTTTTCCCTAATGGCTACAACGCCTCTGACACTGCAACAATGATTCTCTCCCATAGAATAATGTGGGTTAGCCTTCCCACTGGTAAATGTGGAAATCATTTTAAGTTATACAACTTATGTCAATTTTTACTGCTTGTGTGCAACACCACAGGCCCTGCATAAGTCTGCTGGGAACCTCTGTACTCAGTCGTAAAGCCTTCCCAATCAAGCAGTATCTCGTACACCAAATTTTGTTGTAATAACAAGATTAATAATTCGTTCTTACCACAATTCAAAGAAATATCACAAACATACGTTGACTGGCATTAGCATTAAGGTATAAGTTTAGCTGTGCCCCGGTCCAGACTGCCAAGGTTTATTATTTCACTCTTATCACTGCTGTTCTCAACGCAGCTTGCTTACAAAACTTTCTGTATCAACTGGCGACCAGCCTTTGAAAGCTTTTGCCAATATTACTAGCCTGGCCCAATCACAGCGAAGGTCTAGCTTTTCAATTCAAATTTAAAAAAACAAAACTCCAAACTTCTAGGAGTGAGTCTTCAAAATATATTTAGCTTTTTTTTGCCTACCCAATACCCTCCTTCCTATACTCTTCTACCAGCCAATCGGATTTGAATCAATCTAATGCCTCTTTTTTAAACTTGCGTCCCCAACTAACGTTATGGATAAATGAGCAAAAACAACAGTCTATGCGTTCATAGACATATAATATTATTTCAATATCTTGGCTAATAATTAGACTACCATGTATATTAAAACATATTATTGCTCAGGAGACACTAAGCTATATGATTTTTATGGCTATATTATTTGTCGTTTAGATTTTCAGTTTTGTCACTGTTAATCGTCAATTACAACTTTTCCATAAGTCGGCCATCTTTTCCCCTCCCTCTCTATCATTTTTTTCCATTCAAATAAACTAAGTTGTTTGGGTTACGTCAGAAATACACTACTCGGCGAGAATTGAAAACTGTCTGTGTGTTTATATATTCTGGCTTGTCCCACAGAGTGCAGATATGTATGGAACGGCGTGTTGAGCGAAGAGGGGTGTTTGCAAGGCGGCGTTAATTTCACGTTAATTCATGCCGCAGTTTTGTGCCGCAGATCAGGAATAATGTTAAAATGTTAATTATAAGTCTTGCCGCAGTTTCGTGCAGCAGATCGGGCAAAATGTTAAAAATGTTAGTCTCAAGGACTAAACTAGGAAAGCGTGTTAGATTTTACGGCGGGATCAATTTTATAAGCATTTCCTCTGCACAAAAGGCAGCGTTCTACTGGCGTAGACACGACTTTCGGCGAACACCCTACGGGCGGGTTTATTTATTATTATAGGATTAAATCTTATTGAATTTAGCGATTATTTCACAGATTTCGCTACAAATACTACCAACCCCTGTAGACATTACAAACGATATTTGAGTAGAAAAGTTTCTTAAATAAGACGCTTTACCTTGTGGTTGGCTTAAAAGGAGAAAACTAACTAAATTGTGATTGGGTTCCACCCAAGAGAACTTTGCTAGGTTACGTTTTTGTGTTTGCAAAAATGTGAACTTTAAAACCAATAGCGTTTTGAAATTTTCCCACTTCAACGTCCATCTTCATCAAGGAGATCACGGACAGCCAGAATAGAAGTTAGTAATAAGGATTCCATTATAGGACAGGCTAAAGTGATTAAGAGTAACTTATAAAATTAAAAGTATAAAATTTCTTTTAAATCTTAGAGCAACATTGCCGACGAAACCTCCTCAAGTGTTAGAAGATAAGAATGTACAATTGCAAGTAATCTTAAATAGCTGCAAGTCATATTAGGGCCAATCTGTGCACCAAAGTCTGGATACAAATTTAAAACCATGTGGGGTAAGTTTTAGCATATACATCTGATTGTTTCATATTTATATTTAACGTGTATGAAACGCTTATTTCTCTAAAGGTGTGTATGGCGCTGGCAACCTCATCATATAAAATAACTGGCCTAACTTGCTGTCTGCAGCTTTGCCAATGCAGCTGTCAATTTATGTGTCCAGAGAGAGATTGACGTTGATGGTAGACCCCGGGTGTGTGTAGTGGTGCACCGCTGTCAATTCAATGTTATTGACTGTGATAACTGGTGAAACATTCACATCATTATCCAGCACATTTGGTTTCTTTAGACGTATTGTGAGGCCAAAGTCCCTGCATGCTTAGATAAAGCATGTTCATCAAGCTCTGAAGCTCCTGTTGACTTTGAGTGAAGATTGCAGAGTTATCAGGTAATAAAAAGTTTTTTACTGGACCATTGTGATTTTTGTTTTTGCCTTCTGCTTTGCGAGGTTAAACAATCGGCCATCTTACCTAATGTGAATGCAAATTCCTTCAGTTGCATCTCCGAATGTATGTTTGAAGAGCAAGGCAAAGAAGATCTCGAAGAGGGTTGGAGCCAGGACGCAGCCTTATTTGACGCCACTGTGTATGTCAAAGGGCTGTGATGTGCTTCAAGCATATTAGACTGTTCCCCTCATGTCTTCATGGAATGACTATCATTTCCAGCAGTTTAATGGGGCAGCCTATTTTCAGGAGGATTTTGAAGAGTCCATCCCAGCTAACCAGGTCAATTGTCGTTGTGAGGGTCTATAAAGGCAATATTTAAACACCTTTTCTGCTCTCTTGATTTTTTCATGAAGTTGGCCGAGAGAAAAAATCATATCTATTTTTTTATGTCCCAGTTCGGAATCCACAGTGCGGCTCTGGATATATGCGCTCAGCGAGCTTGTGTCGTCGCATTAAGATGACTTTGGCGAAAACCTTACCAACAACACTAAGAATAGAGATGCCTCTGCAGTTAATGCAATCATTCTGTCTCTTGTGTAAGGGAAAGCACAATCAGTAAGTAAAGGAACAGGGGACCCCCACCTCATAAAGCTGAGATATTGTATCAGAGGGAACTGACAGGTCGGGCAATTGGGCAGCGCTCGAGGGCCCAACTTAGTAGGGGGCCAACTCCCCTCTAGCTTCCATCTAGCTTAATCAACTGTCAAATAAACAATAATCTTTCTTACCCGGGGGCTCAAATCTATGTCAGTCCACTCGCGCCAGGCATAGTCAAGTCTCTAACACCTCACTCCCCTACGTCAATGTCTGCTTTGAGACTACCTTTGCCTTTTCACCAAAGGGTTGATCCCTGCTCGTGCTTACGTATTCACAAATTAAAATCCTCCTCAGTATTTAGATTCTTGTCTCTGCTACTGCCGAAACATGTCTATGAGTCAGGCTCAATTTTGGCGGCAAAAAGTACATGTTTCTTTTTTTTTTGTCCCTTTTTATCTTGCGTACATTTTGAAAGAAATTATCAAGGTCAAGTAAGGGTTGCAGGAGTGCACAGCGCCTCTCTCAACTTATTAAAAATCACAAACTTTATTATCCTTCAAGAGTGTTCCTAATTTATCTATTTCGTTAAGATGTTCTCTCTCTTGCTCTTTGCTTACTCACTAAGAACGCACACTGTGTTGTACTGATATTTTAATTAGATTTGAAGTAATATTTAATTCCACATCGTTCTAAAGCTGCGTGCTGAGAATTCGGTCAACTCTGGGTCAAATCTTTCATTTTTAAAGTTCAAACTTTATTATCTTTAAATAAAAATGTTTATGTTAAGATGTTACACTTCATTATTTCTTTTTTTAATTTCTTTCATAAAGGGTACTTGCGTAGAATAGAAGGACTGAAGTTGTATGACAAGATTACTAATGTGGGACTGATCGGGAAGGACCAGGCGAGTGAAAGAAGACCATGAGATGAGAAGAAGACGATGGCGATGGATCGGACACACACTGACGAAACCTGTTGATAGCATTGCAAGCAGTCCCAATTCTGAAATCCCCAGGGTAAGAGAAACAGAGATAGGCGGAAAAAAATTGAGAAGAGAACTGGATAGAAATTAACATAATAAGGAAGGTATAGAAATACCTTGAGCTGATAGCACGGGACAGGGAGACTTGGCGTAAGTTTGTTAAAGGCATATTCTACTCGTGGAGTTGAGAGGGGGTATGATGATGCTGATTTTAGTTTCTTTCTGTCAATTTTTTTATTCATATCTCACGCAAGGAAACTGATATTCTGGCACCTCTTTAACACATGTTTTAGATCTGGTGTCACATTTTTTTCTGGCTCAAACTAAATCACCTCATTTCGATTCTCAACTCTATCCTCAACTCTATTTAAAAGTTGTTACTTATCCAATGTTCCGTCTCACATTTCCCAACCTACCCACATCATTCCTTCTCTTCAACTAACTGCACATTCCATCCCGGGACTCCCGAAGTCATGTATCCAACACAATAAATTCTGCTCTAAATACCAGAGTCAGGTATGACAAAAATTAGAAGCGGCTTTCACAATGTAAAAGTTACTACGCGTTCTTAAGATGTTCCTGCGAGAGACTTTGTATCTTATTTCGTTGGGAATCTGCAATCTACATGCTGGCACTCTCAGATCACACTTACATTGTGTAAATCAGAGCTTCTCAAGCTTTCTGTATAGTGGGTCAAAACACGAATTACGTTCGAACAAGAGGATTCTATACACAACGCGAATTAACGGTCACGGATTTTAAATACCTAACAGCATCCCCGTATATATAATTTTCTTAATGAAGTGTGTGTAACCAGCACTGACACAGTCCCATCGACTTTTCTGGAAAATATAGAAACGCCACGCATTCCACCACTAAAACTAAATTGAAAATCCACTAATAACAGTCATGCCTTGCAATCTTGTCATGATGCATTATTTGGCAAATACAAAAATGTCTCGCACTGCACCAGGATAGTTAAATTGAACACCCGTTCAAAGAACGCGCGTGCATCACAATTTTTTCAAGGTGCATAGACCATTGCGCATAACTTATGATAAGTTTGATTACAAAGATCCAATGACGTGGAAATGGAAAACAGATTCGTGAAATGACCACAGGAGAAATAATACTGCCATCATGACCTGTGGTAGAAAGTCAAACCATATGTCATTTCCGTCATATTTGAAGCTAAAATTTTAATCAAAATTTCGCCTTTTCTTTCATTGTTATTATTTTACATAGATTTAGTTTTACGGTAAATGGAAACAAATTTAGTGGATCGTGAAGTTCAGCCAAGTCCGCAATCATTATTCACATTCAAAATGTGTACGGTGTGAATGATCAATTTCATTGGTATCGTTTCCATTGTGATCATCACAATCAACAGTCTTCTGACAATTTCCCGCTACTCACAACTTCCGGTCTTTACTAATTTCTGTAAGAAACTCTCTCTCTCTCTCTCTCTCTCTCTCTCTCTCTCTCTCTCTCTCTCTCTCTCTCTCTCTCTCTCTCTCTCTTTCTCTTCGTCTCTCACTCTCTCTCGTGTTTAATTGTTTGATTGATCAATATCCCCTCTCTCTCCCTGTCTCTTCCCCTCTCTTTTGTTTTCTGTCCATAAATTATTTTGTTGCCACGAATCGTTGTAAATTTCCTCGCGCTACAGCACGTGCCATCAAAATAGACAGTCCATATCTAGCATCTTCCTCTATTTTCCTCTTCACGTTGGCCTTTGGCATGACACCTTCTCTAGGCCACAGTAAATTAAAAAAAAAAAAAAAAAAAAAAAAAAAAAAAAAAAAGAAAAAAAAAAAAAAAAAAAAAAAAAAAAAAAAAAAAAAAAAAAAAAAAAAAAAAAAAAAAAAAAAAAAAAAAAAAAAGAAAAAAAAAAAAAAAAAAAAAAAAAAAAAAAAAAAAAAAAACGCACTTGTGCTTAAAAAAAAAAAAAATTGTTGTTACCTTTGTTGTTTTCTTCTAGTTGTCACGAAGTTTCAATTTAAAATAACGCTCTGTTTATTTCAGAGCTAGGCGTTGCTATTTAATCATTGAAAGACCCTTATGACGTTGTTGTGGTAGGTTGTTCCTGTTTGAGAACCACTAGAGTTGAAGGTGTGCCTGAATACTCCAGTATTCCACATGTCTAGGCAATATATCTCAGAAAGAATGAACGTTAACAGATGAAAGGAGAAAAATTCGTGGTTATGGTATTGTTCAGGTGTTAATATCAGCCTAGGTAAGCTGCGTTAGAACGGATGCCTCAACAATTATATATTCAATTTTATATTATGTAGGTAGCGGAAATATGAAAAAAGTTGGAAATATCAGTCCAGGCGTACTTTGCTTTAAGGTGCTTCGCATTAGAGCACTTCGCTAATACGACGCCCATTATCTCCGTCAGCCTTCTTTCAATAATTAATTCTTCTAAAATGTTAATTCGTAAGTCACTATAAGCAAAGGACGAAAATATTTTAAGGTTAGCAATACAGTACTGTAGCATTTTTAAAATTATTATTTTTACGTTTGCATCGTTTTTATTTAGGCTTAGCGCACT
Source organism: Oreohelix idahoensis (assembly GCA_024509875.1). Classification (NCBI taxonomy): domain Eukaryota; kingdom Metazoa; phylum Mollusca; class Gastropoda; order Stylommatophora; family Oreohelicidae; genus Oreohelix; species Oreohelix idahoensis. Next base: position 204,438 of record JAMPIV010023124.1, read on the forward strand.
TAATAAATGATAGTGTAAACATGCTTTTGGGCTTTTATGTGCGATGGCAACAACAAAACAAAATAATAATAACAATAATAATTACTTTTATCAGACCTAAAAGCCTTTTATATTTGGACATTCGCCCTAATATAACCAACTAGGTTGAACGTTTTGCCAAAACGGGGCAAAATTTGATTTTTTGTTAGAAAGGCTGTGATTCGCTTTACGGTGGTGGTCTGGAACCTAACCCGCCGTATTAGCGAGGTATGCCTGTACACTTAAATTATGACTTTCTACGTGATCATGGGTGATGCCTTTTTTCGTATTGTTCAACTGTTAATTGCATATTCATTATTAAATTACCATTCAAGCCCCATAACGATAAACGTTGGCCATCATATTTCTAAATGTCTTCGGACTTCAAATTTCTGGAATGGGTTTAATTCCGTTTTCTTTGGATGCAATGTAGCTAGTTTCTGGGGGGTATTTCCCGTCCATCATCTCTTACTTTCTGCGCTAAATTTAGCACTTGGAGATTGATTTGGTTTTCGTTTTAAGGACTATCTTCATTGCACACGGACAACTCCATCAGTGCTCCGATCTCCTCCTTTACAGCACACAAGGAGGGTCTCAGCACAGTGCACGAACTCCGTAGCACCGGCGAGAATCTCAGTGTGTATACAGAATCACATATTCTATAAATATTTTTGTGGTGAGCAAGTTTCTAATATTGAAAAAGTGTTCTAGGGCACCGGCCGTATGGCCAACTCTGTTACGATATCCAACTGCCGTGGGATTTTTAAAGTGCGCAACTTGCACACGGGACCTTCTATTTTTTCGCCCTTTCCGGGAGACCAGAGAGGAGTATGACAACTGAGGACCACTGGTTCTGAGAAAAAAAAAAATGTCCCTAAATTATTTTTCCTCTGCTGAGGATAACAAAACTCCCTGTGTCACCTGAATGTTGCCAGGGCCCATGAGCACATAAGGAGAGGAAGTGTAATAACAGTGTACCCTACCAGGAGTAGTATAGTATGTACGCTACGGGTCGAATTGTGGCGGCGCGCTGTGGCGGCGCGTGACTTTTATATAAGGAAAATGTGGCGGCGCGCTGTGGCGGCGCGTGACTTTTATATAGAGATATATTAGTTCAATAATGGCGTTGTTTACAGCCAATATTTAGACAACAGTTATACGATATATATTTACAACAGTTAGACGATATATTTAGACAATAGGAAGACGATATATTTAGACATATATTACAACAGTTAGACATATATTACAACAGTTATATAGACATGGGTAACAAAGAATTTAGTTAATATATTTTATTTTTCAAACAACAATCTTTATATATTGGTAAGATTCGTATACAATATTTTCAAAAATAACATTTTCATACGTTTACATTGTATAAGATATTGACAAATAACACATATGAATATAGATTGTGCAGTAATGTTTTATATTATATATATAAGAATATACATTGGAAGACGGGAGGTGCGTTTTCAAATAAAATTATAGTTAGTTATACATATAGACATATATTACAACAGTTATACATACATAGGTAACAAAGAAAGATGGTGACGATGCATGGGTGTAATGTAGCGGGTGGAGTTAGGTTAGGGGGAATTTTTATGTGATGTTAGGTGTGTTTGTTTAGACATATATATATATATATATATATATATATATATATATATATATATATATATATATATATATACACACACACATAAATATAATATAAACAATCGATAATGACGGAAAATATAAAAAAAAATCGATAATGTTGGATTAGGTTACTAAGGGGTTTATTAAAGGGAGCTGTGTATTGTTTTTTGGCTGGCGGTGATGACTCATGGGTGTATGGTGGAGTGTAGTTGGTGGTTGTGTGTATGACTCAGGCGTGAAGTGTTAGATAGAAGTATATAGTTAATGATCTCTTTTGGTTAGGGGGATTTTTGTGTGATGTTGGGTGTGTTATTTAGACATATATACACGCACATATAAATAAATAAATAATTAAATAAATAAATAAATAAATAAATATTCGATTAGTCAGACCCTGGCTAGCACACCACAAGACTGTTTTTCCTTCATAAACGATGGCATGATAACGACAGACACTCACCTTGTTGAAGATGCTTACAAAAAAAAGAAGTGACAGACTCGCCAAGTAATCCGAACCGACTGTGTTCTGAGAGCTCCTAGGCGTATACGAAAAAGAAGTGCGGTTATACGTCACCCATAGAGCAACTAACTTTGTCAAAAAATATATAAAATGTATCTAGTGTTTTCTCTTTTATATTTCTATATATGTATAACTAAATATCGTCTAACTGTTGTAATATTGTCTAAATATATGTATAACTAAATATCGTCTACATATTTGTAGCAAAGTTAGATTTTGCTGGGGAGGTTATGATGGTATCCTAAAAAGAATGAAATCCGTGTATGTATGAACCGTGTGAGGTCAAGCACATGTAGGCTTCTGACTCTATAAATGATGATGATGAATTATGTGCTGTGAACCTAACGCTACCTCCCTAGATCTCACACGGTCACTATGTTGGCTCTAGTGTCTGGTGTATGATGTACCTAGTGTCTAGAGGAGAAATGAAATGATGGTACACAACACAAAAACACTTTAAGTTTCTATGAGTAAGTGAATAAACCTGTGGTTAAGTTTTTCTTTAAATTAATTTTTTTGTACAATTTATTTTGCCTGTCCAGTCATATCGTTTGGACAGGTCTTTAAAAATGAGGACAAGATAGTTGACATAAAAAGATTAACTAAAATTGTGTGGACAATCTGCCCAAATAACTACAATGTTAATATATGTCTTTCCTGTTGGAATGTTCACAGCTTAAATTTATTCTTCTAAGAGGGAAAGTCTCTGTGTATGAGGGGCTGTAATGTCATCATGCCCCACAAAAGTCCTGAGTATGACTTGAAATAATAGTGTTTATTTAACACGAAACTGTCAGATGTACCCAGGTCCTTAACATATCACCTGGGGTTTCTTGTTGAAAGATAAGATATTGTGTAGTTGCAGAAATATCGATATCACGTCACACGCCCAAGCTCCTGCTGTTATCTCTTGACAGCATACGTACAGTGTAGGAGACTTCTTGGCATATTCGTCACTCCTCCGGTTTCCTGTCACCAGCTGGCAACAGGAAACAAAACCTCTGCAACAAAAGGACACCCTGGCCTTTTACATCTGATCACTTATTCTTTTATTTAAGTTCATACGTAGGTATGGGGTCAGCCTCGCGTGCATTTCAGGTGCACTCACCCCCTAATTTTTCAACGCTCCCACCTTGCTGTGACCACCCTCAGGTCCCTATGGCAGATACGCCACTGTACGTTTTCATAGTTTTCCTCAATAATATAATGTGGGGTAACCACATTTCCTTTTATATATTTTTCTCATTTTTTTCTTTTTAAATAAAAATGCTCCAAGCATGTTGAACAGTGTTCCTTGAACACGGAGGCTTACTAATATACTCTAATACAATAATATTCAAACATAATCATGACAACATACATTAGTTAGATACATTTCAACGTGAGGACTCAACAATGTCTGCTCCCGGCACATCCTTCACTTTTCCCCAATAGCAGTATCTAACTTTGGTAATGGGATTAAACATATTTAATTCATAAAGCATTCTTACCACAAATCAAGAAATATAAACAAATGACGCTGACTTTGCAAAGAAATGGCCTCAGTTTCTTCTGCTCCGTCCAGACTGTGAAATACTCATATAGTTATTTAATTTACTTTTTAAATTTATCACAGCTGTTCTCAGCGTATCTGAATAAAAAATACAGTTCAACTGGCAATGAATAGTGAAAGCTTTTTGCTAATATTTAGTAGCACTGGCCAATCGAAAGCTTGCGACTACCAGAATTCAAATGCAGTTTTTGAAAAACAAAAAATAATTCCAAACATACTCTGCGTCTGGTAGTCGATTGGCCAGTCCACTTTAGTTATGCCAATGCAAAACGATGTTAGTTTTTGGTAACAATTTTCCTACCGCTCCCCTCTCCTCCTATACTCTTGTTACCCAAGCGAATTTTGAATTTACCTCAATGTCTTCCTTCTAAGCCGGTGTCCCCACTAATGTTAAGAAAAAAACAAGCAGGAACAACAGTCTGTCTGGTCGTGCGTTCGTAGACATTTAGTATTTTCTCAACAATTTGGGTAACACTGGGACTTTCATATTATTTAAAACACATTCTTGCTCAGTGAATTCTAAGCTATACTACCATATATTTTTTATGTTCAGTTTCATTATGGTTTTAGATTTTCAATTTTGTCCCCGGTCATCGTCAAATAAATATTTTACACATTTTTTTCCCCTCGCATGAGGTCGCATATTTTTTTCCTCGCATGAGGTCGCATTGGCACCCACCCCAAACCCGGCTCTGGTCAAGACCACATGTCCCAACACATGAAGACCCAATGACAAACTGTGTCACTGTAGTGATCCTCTGTGTTCTCACACAAGGGACCTAATGACACATGAATGTCACTGTACCGGTCCCTGTGTCTAGACACATGATCCTAGCCGAAGGCTAGATATTAGGGCGTTGGGTTTCACAGCGTTATTTGCGCTGTACATATTTTACACAAGACGGCCATCTTCCCCTCTCTTTCATCTCGCCAGCATGTATTTTTCAAATAACTAACTTGTTTTAGTGACGTCAGAAACATTACCGCGAGGAGGCAATAAAATTGTCTGCGTGTTTTGCCTCTGTTGGCTTTGCTCCAGCGTATATATGCATGGCGGACTATCAAGCGAAGCGGGGTGTTGGCGTGGCGGGTTAAGAATTGGCGTTAATAATTTGTATTGTATCGTGTAACACTACCAAAAAATGTAAGGATTACTACTTATTACCAGCGTTAAAGTTAACTATTACGTTAATTCAGATAGTTATTTTGCGGCACACTTCCGCAAAATCGTTAATTATAAGTCTAGGCTGCAAAATGTATGCAGCAGATCTGGTAAAATGTTAAATGTTGGTAGTAAGTTTTCGAAACCGAAACCAAAACGCGTGTTAGATTTTTTACCGTGGAATCGTTCTATAGGCTTTAGCACTGCACAAAAGGCAGCGTTGCTGGCGTGTGAGAGCATCACCGTCAGACACAATAGGGCTGGTTTATTTATTATCATTTTATGACTAAAATCTTACTGAAATGCGCGATTATTCTCGCAGATTTTACTACAATATTGTAAATATAAATATTGTCTACCTGTCTGTAATATGTACATATAACTGTTTGTAAAATAATCAACACACAACACATAACACAACAACAACACGCCCGCCATTATAGACCTTATATATTACTATATATTAAGACCTCTCCTCCTCCACGCTCCTCCACCACATTTTTCTTATAAAAAAAGTCACGCGCCTGTAGACTGTATAAATAAACACACCAACACACATAACAAAACAATACCACAACACGCAAAAATCCCCCCTAAACTAATCCCGCCGGCTACATTACACCCATGCGTCGTCACCCACACCAGCACAAAAAACCTCCAGTCGCTGCAAAAACCCCTCTTAGTAACACGCCATTATCGATTTTAAAAAAAATATTTTCCGTCATTATCGATTTTATATAGTGTATATATGTCTAAATAACACACCCAACATCACACAAAAATCCCCCTGACCAAAAGAGATCATTAACTATATACTTCTATCTAACACTTCACGCCTGAGTCATACACACAACCACCAACTACACCCCACCATACACCCATGAGTCATCACCGCCAGCCAAAAAACAATACCCCGCTCCCTTAAACAACCCCCTTAGTAACCTAATCCAAATTATCGATTTTTTAAATATTTTCCGTCATTATCGATTTTTTATATTATATATATATATATATATATATATATATATATATATATATATATATATATATATATATATATATATATGTGTGTGTGTGTGTGTGTGTGTGTGTATATATGTCTAAACAAACACACCCAACAACACATAAAAATTCCCCCTAACCAAACCCCACCCGCTACATTACACCCATGCATCGTCACCCCCCTTCTTTGTTACCTATGTATGTATAACTGTTGTAATATATGTCTATATGTATAACTAACTATAATTTTATTTGAAAACACACCTCCCGTCTTCCAATGTATATTCCTATATATATAATATAAAACATTACTGCACAATCTATATTCATATGTGTTATTTGTCAATAACTTATACAATGTAAATGTATGGTAATGTTATTTTTGAAAATATTGTATACGAATCTTACCAATATATAAAGATTGTTGTTTGAAAAATAAAATATATTAACTAAATTCTTTGTTACCCATGTCTATATAACTGTTGTAATATATGTCTAACTGTTGTAATATATGTCTAAATATATCGTTTTCCTGTTGTCTAAATATTTCGTCTAACTGTTGTAAATATATATCGTATAACTGTTGTCTAAATATTGGCTGTAAACAACGCCATTATCGAACTAATATATATCTTTATAAAAGTCACGCGCCGCCACAGCGCGCCGCCACATTTTCCTTATATAAAAGTCACGCGCTGCCACAGCGCTCCGCCACATTTTCCTCATATAAAAGTCACGCGCCGCCACAGCGCGCCGCCACAATTCGACCCGTAGCGTACATACTATACTACTACCAGGCATTTCGTAGATTATTAACCATATTTCTACATTTAATAATATTGATAAAACGCTTAAATTTTACTTCTTACTCCTCCACGTTACCTCCTGACCTCTCCGGCGACCCCCATAACCTCCTGTAATACTCCAGCAACATTTTAAACTGAATTCAATGATCTCTTTAGAAGAACTAGAATCCTCATTTTAATTTTAAAGTTCTATCTTATGAGAAGTAGTGAGGGATATAGGAAGGGGACAACAGAGATAGAGAAGAAAAGCACCGAAGATAATAAACAAATGACAACTGTACCGATTGGGGGGGGGGGGGGGGGAAAAAGGGGGAAGGGAGATACAAATGAAAGACCTGAACAGAGGGTTTAAGGTGATCATCACATGCTTTCTACGGGGTGATTGAAAAGTCACTTCATATTTTAAAACTATTATATCCTCACTTGTATCAATTGGATATACATGAAACAAATGTCAAGACAATGAGCAAACACTGGCATATCTTCTTCTTCGTTCACTCTCAGACGTCTACTTAAACGTTTTCAAAGAAAGCAGTATCAGTTTGAGGCTATTTGAATCTCCATAGAGCTTTCCCACGAATCGTACTGGTGTCGGCCATATGCACTTTCTCTGTTCCTCATATGTTGGGCAAATTTGAAGCAGATGTTCAGCAGTCATTTTATCAGCGACACAGCTACACTGATCGGTAGTTCCTATCTTTCATCATCATCATCAGTTGCCATCTCCACAACGAAGGTTGGCTGTAATGGATCTCCAACGTCTTCTGTCTCTTGTCTTGGTGGTGCACTCTGATAGACTCTTTCCTGTCCATCTCTTGATGTTATCTTCCCACTTATAGCGTTGTCTTCCCCTTGCACGTTTGCCTTCAACTCTCCCTTCTGTTATGGTCTTCTGCACGGTGTTATGCCTTTTTATGTGGCCAAAGTATTTTAACTGCCGAACTTTGACCTCCCTCATTAGTTCTCTTTTCATACCTAGATTTTCTAGGACCTCCTTATTTGTTTTTATCTCTTTCCATGAGATACGCCCCATTCTTCTATATATCCACATTTCAAGAGCCTCAATTCTTTCTTCCAAATGCTTATTCATCGTCCATGTTTCTGCACCATACAGAAATGCAGAATATATATATAACACTTTATGATTCTCAGTTTTAATTTGTGAGATAACTGTTTGGATGTCAGTATATGTTTCATGTTGTTGAATGTAGCTTTGGCCATTCCTATTCTCTTCTTGATTTCTGTTTCACATCTGCCATCTTCTGTTATTATATGACCGAGATATACGTAGCTCTTGACTTGTTCCAGGATTTTCCCATTTACGCTTATCTTTAATGTGGGTTTATCGTTTGTTTTGCTAATTATCATAGTTTTTGTTTTCTCAATATTAATGTCGAGTCCATATTCATGACTTATGCTGTTCACTTGCTTCACTAGATCTTGTAACTCCTGTTCGCTTTCAGCTAACAACACGGTATCATCTGCATATCTAAGGTTGTTTATTGACCTTCCACTGATGTTCAGTCCTGGTATTTCCTGTATCTGTTTGAAAATTTTTTCGGTGTATAAATTAAACTGTATGATTTTGATTTCCTATCTTTAGCTTGTTGAATAGATGGTGTCTCAATCCGTTGTGGCCTGTGCGCAGTCTGAAGATTATCACTTGTTTCTTCTCCTCAGCTGGTATATGCATCATCTTGTGTGTCTTGAATGCTCTGCATACCGTTTGTTTCTGTACCTGGTTCTGATAAAAAAAATCTTTGCCTCTTCGATAGTTATACTTGTATCAGGTTTACGTAGCTTTTCCCCTTCCTTTGCCATTTGACAAGTACACATTTTTTTAAAATTTTCTATTCCCAGAAACAAAATAATACATATGAAATCTAAAATGGCCAATAACTTGACGTTACAAGAAATAGCAAAAATTGGCTGCTGGCTATGAAATCATGTTCAGAACAAACAGGATCTCACATTGGGATGTAATGTTAATGCAACATTGCTTTTTATGTAATAAAATGGCAGTTAATTGTCTTTATTTTGATTTTTTTCCATATAAAATAACTGTATGTGAATGTAGAAATAACAATTTAAAAACAGGAAGAGACATTTAAATCACCCTCTATACTCTTAATACACAACACGTATTAAACTGAAATAAGTAAATCTGCTCTTAATCTTGAACTCGCTCTAACAATCCGCAAACAGGTATTACCACTCATCACTTCAGGGCGTTTCCCTCCACCAACTCCTACCCGCACCTTTCACGTTTACCACCTGGCAGGGGTTGAGTATCCAAATAATTTATACGTTAAAGAATGAAATGTGCTCAATGGGTCAACTATTTTAGCAGCTCTTTTGAAGCATGGCTCATTTTAGCTCAATCAATTGGAAAGTGATTGGAGCCTTCTTCTTTCTTTCTCTTTTTTCTTTTTTAACTTCTGAAAACGAGTTCTGATGTGAAGACACGAGTTTTATTCCTCTTTTTATAATGGTTTAAAAAAAACCAAGTTGATGAATATAGGTAAATATAGTTCGATCATGTTTAGTCTGGTAATATTGGGATTTGAGCAAAATGCTGAAGTGCTGATGCTGCGGTTCCGTAGATTCATCTCTGTGGTGAGGGGCACGTTTCCAGATCAGTTCAAGAAGTAACCTCTCCTGGTCAATGCAAGAATCTTCAAGTGTCGATCTCAAGCTTCGAACCTCAGTCTAGTAGTACAGCTATTGATCTCTCCGGGTCGTACCGCAAATAGTCGGGTTGCCTCGTACTGGTACCACAAACATTATAGGAAATAAAGGAACAAATTCCGCTGCTAAATATCTGTTTGCCTGATATTAATCAGACGCATTTTCCCGCTGACCGATAGCCGTTTGTTTTCTCAGATGTTTTACTCTACCTGAGTATATATCATATCACTCAGGGCATGTGATGAAAAATCACCAGTTTGTCAGTTAATTTAAGGAAACATTTGTGACTGGACAGCGGCAATAGCTTGTACCTGAAGGAACATATTAAGTTTACATGCATTCATACAACATGATAATATACAACTGTGCCCAGGTTGATATAATCATCACTCACTTACTGCTCCATTCGGAGTTTGGAGTTACCTCTGCTTTTGGTTCTTCCGTGAGAACTAGCTTGAAGACCACCAGCGCTTGCTGTGGTGGTTCATGACTGTATCCTTTTCCCTCGCGGAGCTTGCCAGCCTAGTATGAATCTTTAACACCACTAGCAAGTATAAACATGCCAAATTCACAGCATAAAATTTATGTTTACAACGTACCCCAATAGGGAAGATAGATTTCTTGCTTAGTAGAATAGTCTTGGCAACTTAACACAGATGCCTCGAACACACGTCTGGGGTATTATTTATATTTCAGAATCCTTCTGTGACTTGTGAGTGGTCCTGTAGAATTCCGGGTTCCGTATTAATATTGGAGAGTTTCTACTGATGTACAGAGATGTTCTTAATGCTTTTCGTCCTGTCCTATAAATTCAGAATCCAACTCTATTCTTTTCTGCGGCAAGGTCCGAACTGTCCACGTTGACGATTTATGCAATGCAGTGCCGTATGTCAAATATCTTCTACATTATATCGTAGGTTCCCGGCTCACGCTTCCACCTGGCGTTTTCAGCAAACTTCCAATCATAGCGATTGTTTATTCGCGCGTCAAAAGTTCATGTTATGACAACTTTTCCTCATGTAATATTTTCCATGACTCATGCGTTTGAAAAATTCAAACAATCATCGTCCAAAAATGGAGTTGTGATGTTCGTAAAAATGTTGTCAAAGTTTACTTATATCACACTTCCTGCTCACTCTTTAAAATGTCTGCCAAGATTGCGTTTTTCTATAATCATTTATCCCAAGTAATTACATAGTTTATCAAACTATGCCGACTTTTTGTACCACATGACTTGTCGCAAACCAACTGCCTGTCTAGACAAATAATGTTGTATACAAATAAACCGTATTGCCAGTGGAGTCGGAGGTGATTATGCAATCGTAAGCAAACACTTCATGCTCGCATCTACCTCGAGTCAATGTGGTATTAATACGTTTAGTAATTCAATTTTTTTCTTAAGGATGGTCGATCGTCTGGCCTGTCATGCATCGAAATGTGAACTATGATAGTACGGAAAAAAGGTAACAATTCTGAGTAGAGGATAGGCACGAAATTAGGTGCGTTAAATATGCCGAAATAATAGATAATAAAGGCGATGAGAGGAAATAACGAAAAAATCAATCGAGCCGAATTGTCACAACAGAGTTTTCATCCTCGTTCAATACCTCACTTAAGTCGCTACTTGCGACATTCTTGAGGGATCACCCTTCCTCAGACAAGAAATAAACTGATAAAGTAATTAGCTCCAGAGGAAGAAAGAATTAGCTCAGTGCATACGGGTAAGAGAACATAGCGTACTTTGAGCTTATATTTACAAATATAAAAACATTAAAATTTGTTCAATTAGAATTTAGGTTATCAAGGAAAAATTTTAACACATTGGAATAATTATTGTGCTCATGAACATAAAGAAAATGTTGTGGTGGTTATAGTAATTATCTTGAGAACCAGTGCTGTCTTTTAGATATAAATGGATCTTGCCTCTTTTTTGAGGAAACAAAAAATAATTTTTATGCTCTAGTAGGTAAGGTCAGTTTTAGATGGGTTTTGAATGGCAAGGGTTGACACAAGATTTAGCTTTTTTGCGCATGTGAATGCGTGGCGTTGGCTTCCTGTGTGGTGTGCTTGTTTTCCCAGCTCTGCAGCGGTGGTCCAACAATGGGCTTAAACTTAAAGTATAAAAATGAGGGTTTTCAAAGGTATCAACCTTGGCTCAAGATTACTCTTAGAAGATATATAAATAGAAGAATGAAGCTTCTATTTCAGGGAGCCTCACATACATTTTAAGAAATCAAACATAACAATTGAGATTATCTAAGATGACATGAACTTTTTATTGTCCCATCCCTTCTGTGGGGAAAAATAAACTTGCTTAAATTGTTTAGCCATTAACTTAAATTATTCAGTAAAATATTACTTTAATAGCTCTGTATCGTTATGTATTTTAAACAACAGTCATACGAGTGCAATTCACTCAATAATGATTAAATGAACCTTAGAGCTGTAATTACATATAACAAATTTAATAACCAATTATAGTTATAAAGTTAAAACCGGAGTTTTTTCGAAACAATGACGCACTGATGTTTCCAACACTAGTATTGAATTTAAAGTAGTTATCGTTAAAATAATATAATAAATATGTACTCTAGAGTGTCATCATCATCCACTGAAGCTTCCTCTGCTTTTTGGGTTACTTGTGAGGAAACCAGCACGAAGCAATCACCAGCTCTTGCAGTGGCGATTCATGAATCCCGTCATTTTATATGCTGTGGTTGCCATCGTCGTATGAACCTGTACATCAACAAGCAATTTACATATGTTAAATGCAAAAATATAAAATGATAAAATGTACATAATACAATTTACCCCGATTACCGGGAGTGAATTTTACAGACTCTTGTAAAACTTCAGAATTGTGTCGAGCCACTGATTTTACGAGGCCGTCTTACATGTGGTTGAGGTATTACTTTACTTATGATCCCAATGTTATTCTGTATGTAGGTTTCTAGAACTCGTGGTTTCCAGTCCTATGGTCGAGTTTTCTCTCTGTCTAATATCAGAAGATCCTCTAATACTTGGTCTTGTCCCTATGTTGGAATCCTGTTTCTATCCGTTATGCTGGCGTCTGAAATGTCTTCTTGGCGAGATGAAAATGCAGTGAAGTAATCTTAAAATGTTGTTGTTCATAAGTGACATTTTCGCTCACATGCCCATGTGGTTTCGTTGGAAAAAATCTCCAATCAGAAGTGGTTTATTTGAACAATTCCGTGCCATTCCAACCGCGAATTAGTGTCTGATATCGGTAGGGGTCTTTTTCCACAATACCCTCATTTGTAGAACATTCGACATGACACATAAGATATTTTCTTTACATGTCATTTACAAGTGTGTCTGCTTGTCTTTCATGGCCATGTAAGGTCTCGCTTCTTCCGTTTCGCCTTTCATATTTACAAAGTCACTACTTTACAGATCTAACATTATAATCACCTCCCAGATGTTATTTCCTTGTAATTGTTTATTACACCCAATTTCATCTGCTGGAAGTATTACATCACTTTATGTGTCTTAATCTTTAGCAAGATGGTCATTTCCCACATCCCAGTGAGATCCGCCGTGTATTTTATCATGTCATGTTTGTAAGCTCGCGCATTATCATGCGGCAAACCTTTATTCTGCGGGCTAATTTTTATTATTTCTCCTGCTGACATTTTACTCTGCAACAATAACGATAAAAGAATAACTTCAACCGTATCCGCCCATATTTGTTACTTTAGCATTCCATCTTATCCCCCCATCCACTCGGCTTAAATTTCTTTCCATATTTCTACAACCGTTGCTAGATCCGTCCATCGGAGTCGGTCAGAGTAATGGAGGTCCTTTAATTAAAATCTTCCCGACGATCAATTTATCTTTCAAAATGGCATCCCAGCAGATAGCAGTAATTTTTCAAAGATATTAAATTAGATTAGTTGTTGCCCGTAGGCATTGTTATTGATTGGTAGCTAGATTTCCCCCCCCCCCCCCCCCCCCCCCCCCCCCTCCCCCCCACACCCCCCCCCCCCCCCCCCAACCCCTTCTCGATTTCCCTGGAAGACCGCAACGCAGACTGGGTGGCCTCCATTTCTGCCACCGATGATCAAAGAGTTCTGCTACAACAAACAGTAACATCTGGCATACCGCACGAATCCAGAGAATTATATTTTCAGTTTTTACTCGGGAAAAGGAAAAAAAAAAAATTATCTCCCTTTTTTTTACCGCTCTCCAATTTATCTTCGCTTTCAGCATTTATTTGGTATCATTTTGATGTTATTTTGTGCTGTAACAACGGAAAAATAGTATCAATTTATTTTATAACAGATGCATTTATATGGTCCGCCCCTGAATGTGCGACAAAGGGGCGCTTGTTCCGTTCATTGACTTAATGGCAGATCGTCGACGCCATTGAGATTTGTGTTGATCGTCGTCAGGGGAGGGAAAAATCTAACCTAGTTAAAATTAATGTTTGCCTTTCCGCCGGCGCACGGCAATTTAACAAACGTGAGTAAAATGCGCAGTTCTGTGGATGCTGAAGTTGGTGCTAGAGGGATTTAGATATCTTCATGTTAGTATGAGTAAAGTGGGGAAATGTTGGTGTTGATGCTTCTGTCGGTGGATGTGTGCGCAGAGGTTTTTTTATTTTTTTTTAATTAATGGGGGAAGGTGAGGAGCGAGAGAAACATGAATTGAGAAGTGTGAATTTGGCCAGAAAAAAAAAAAAAAAAACTGAAAACGACGTAATGGCGCCGGAGCGTTTGTTTCAACTTCGGGCGACGCCCAAAGGGGAGAAAAATCGATGGAACTAAAGCTGACAAAATAAATCACGGAGCTTGTATCCACTTTGGAATTAGAATGATGAAAGATACAATCTTTTGTTTTTGGCTTGGCTGTGTGGAAGGTGGAATTAGAATAATGAAAGATACAGTCGTTTTGTTTTTGGCTGGCTGTGTGGAAGGAAGTACGGCCATTGTCAGTTAACGCATGGGGAAGTTACGTCGTCTGGAGATACCAAAAAATAAATAAATGAAAATAAAGATGGTCCCGTAGAAGGTTATGCCGTAGGGGAGTGAAGTGTTAGAGACTTTACCACAATAGATTCAGCCTTTCTACGAGGTTTGGTGACCAGATCCTTTCTTCACTGCCTTTGACTACCCTTACTCAAGAGCATAATCAGGTACCTATTGACAGCTGGGTAGACTGGAGCGTAACGATATCAGGTTTCGATCCCGGAACCCGGTAACTATGCCGCGAGAGGAAAGAGCTCTATCCGCTTGGCCAATCAGACGTTCTGGTGCATCTTATCAAGTCATATTTGCTGTGCCTGATATAAGGTATCACAGACAGAGTTAGCTGTATATCATCAATCATGTGACAACCATAGGGGAATCTCCCTATTATCTATTGCGGGCAAAATCCTGGCTCGAGTCCTGCTCAATCGCTTGACTGTTCATCTCGAATCGCAGGACTTACTTCCAGAGAGTCAGTGTGGTTTCCGAGCAGGCCGCGGGACCGTCGATATGATATTTGCTGCTCGCCAACTTCAGGAGAAATGCCAGGAACAGCACAGTGACCTATACACAACATTTATTGACTTGACCAAGGCCTTTGACACTGTCAATAGGGACGGACTATGGAAAATTATGGCGAAATTCGGCTGTCCCGATAAGTTCATCTCATTTGTCCGCCAGTTTCATGAAGGTATGATGGCTCGCGTATTGAATGATGGAGAACCTTCTGAACCCTTTCCCGTCACAAATGGTGTCAAACAGGGTTGTGTGCTCGCCCCGACACTATTCAGTATGATATTTGCTGCCATACTGTCTAACGTTACGCATGACAGTAGCGGCGGCATACACATCAGATACAGGACAGATGGGAATCTGTTCAATTTGAGACGATTACAGTCCTTTACGAAGGTGAATGAAACAATGATCTCTGACCTCGTCTTTGCGGACGACTGTGCCCTCAACACCTGCACAGAACTGGACATGCAGAACAATATGAGGAGGCTTTCTGTAGCGTGTGATGACTTTGGCCTTACCATCAATACGAAGAAATCTGAAGTAATGTTGCAACCTGCTCCTGGGAAACCTTACTGTGAACCTCACTTATCTAGGCAGTACCCTTACCAAAGATGCGAATATCGACCAAGGTGCTCGCATTGCAGAACAGAATTTAGCTGATAAGGCAGAAGGCAAGCGTGCTGCAAGAAAGGCCAGAATGCACAGCAACACTACTATCGACTCTAACCATGTGTGCCCCGTATGTGGCAGGGCCTGTAGGGCCAAAATAGGATTAATTAGTCACATGAGATCACGGCACAGATGTGTCACAACTCAAGTCTGAAGCTGTCGCCATCTTCGCTTGCGATGGGCAACTATTATTATTATTAGCTGTATATCTTCTTTTTTTTGTAGTTTTCTTCACTGTTCTTATCAGCATCATTATCATCGTCACCTTCTTATTTTTCATTATCGTGGACATATTTTCTTCCCTGTCATCCTCATTACTTTATTATCTTCATTAACTCGTTTTGCAAATATTTCATTACAGGTTTAATTCTGTCTTTCTTTCTCTCTTTTTTTGTTGTTGTTTGTTTCGTGCTTCTTAAACGTTAGTGCTGGATTTCTTACGTTGTAGGCCACGGACCCCTGTTTGGGGAGGGGGGAATCCATGTGTGAATTCAAGGAGTCCGTGTTTATAACTTAAAATTCAAAATTTGTAATTATTATGCTTTTATGTACATTTTTTCCCTAGAAGGTGTGACAGAATGGGGCCACCCCTCTCGATCTCTCTTTCACTACGGCAGTATCATTTACATTTTTGTACTGATTTTATTGCGATTTTTTTCCGAGTGGCACCCTTTTCTTTCTGTTTGCTATGTAGCAAAGAATTTGTTTGTTCAAACATCTGAGACCCCTTGTTGGTGATAATACATTGCGTTTGCCAGGGTGCGGCAAAGCTTTGCTAAGATTAGGCCAGGGAGCGCGACAGATAAGAGATTAATCGTCGGTGCGACACCTTCTGGACAGCCAAGCATGACATAATCGTTTTCGGTACACCTTATTACAAAGAAATTAATTTACATGAAAGTAATAATTTGTCACATCTTACACATATTTTCGTGTGAGGTTACCGATGCGTTTGTGAATTGGTACACGGGGCAATCGGATGTTTACAGCCCATTTTCAGAAAAGTAATATCTCAAATTTTGCACTAGATGAGTTATGCAAAATATTCAAATCAGATTGGCTGATTATTTGAGCTTCATAACAAACAGACCGGGGTAGAACAGTGAATATAACCTGATGCTTCAGTCAGTCTAGATCATTGTGAGATTCATGCTTGCCAAAGACACCAAACTTGGCTGTAGTTAGAATTCAGAATTTCCATTTATTAGACCGGACACCTTTTATTGGAGTATTCATCAGCACTTACAATTCAGCGCAGGACATCTCTAACATTTTAAATAAGGAAAACTGGAATATCTGAGGAAACTAAAGACACGCAGTCAGAGAGGGAATTATCTTATTAAAGAATCGACACCCCAGACGCGTGTAAGAGGCCAATTCAAGTCTCTTTTATTCATTTGAGCAAAACGTCTGTGAGCCAGGATTGGCGTAAGTTGTCATTTTACATTTTATATTACTAACATGTGAACTAACATATGTATATATATATATATATATATATATATATATATATATATATATATATATATATATATATATATATATATATATATATATATATATATATATATATATATATATATATATATATATATATATATTACCATATGAATATTAATATGTGAAAATCGTTAGTCGATGTACTAGTTATTTGAGGCTGGCAACCTTAGTGCAAGGGCTGGTGATTGCTTTACTGCTAGTTTCTTAAAGAGAACTAAAAGCATAAAGTAGTCCCAGGTTCCATTTGGAACAAGGAGGAAACGATGAAGAAATGATGTGCATTCTAATTATAATACTTACAGTTTTAAACCAGTGTAAATGTCGATGTTAACATATACACTTTAAAATTAATGGAAGTTTTAAACTTTTCAAATCAGTGTAAAGATAAATAAAAACGTATTCAATTTATATTGTGAACACTTTTCAATCAATAGAAATGTAAATGTAAGTATATTATATCTGTACTATTAGTATTTTTCATTTAAATGTAATATAAAGCTAAAGCTATTTAATTTAAATGTAAAGAAAGTTTTATTCCGAGGGATTAAATTTAATTCTCATCAAGGCTAAATTCTGAGATAAATGGAATGGTAGAATAGAAGAGAGGGGACACATAAGTATGTGGCGGGTAACGCAATACTCAGAAGAGCGTTTCGTTTCTATTCTTTATCATAGTTATTGGTGGTACTATCAGAAAGTACTATCTCTGGAACAAGAAGGGAACAGTGGCCTAAGCTTTAAGACGAGGGACCAACTTTGTAGACTCTCCTTGACATTTCTTGGAAACGAGCTACACCCAACAACCTTGAACAGCGACGAGAGAGAGCAGTGTAAACAGAACCCATCAGCGGAAGCAGAAATCAAGCTAAGTGAAAAAAATACGCTGCCAAAGTGAACTTTTTTCATCATCTCTATTATCAATCAATGATGAAACTTTTCTTCTAAACTATTCAATTATTTTCAAACTGTTAAAACTTAACTGATTATTACATTTTGTTATTTGTAATTTTACAAATTGAACTTCGATTTAATCATTTTAAAGTTACTGCATGTTTGTCTCAGTCAATTTACTTCACACACTCTGAACAGAGCTATACCAGAATAATAAGAATTCCACTGAGTAAATCAGAGGTGGCGGCTTGAACGAGCTAAAATTAACCATTGCTTAATTCTTCACAAAAACTGTCCTCAGATTGTAGAATTGACGTGATCAGACAAAGCAGCATTGCTTTCGCTTATCTGAATATCTTGTGAATACTCCCTTTGTGATAGAAGTGTCATTACCCTTCTATCTACATCTCTGCCAAGAGTAATCTTGTGCGAAGGTATACACCTTGGAATGCCCATTTTTGATCATCATCTCATCTCAACCCATAACCCGTCATGGGTCGTAGGGGTGCCATGGTGGAAGCATCAGCAGACAGGGTCCTCCACTGCTCTCTATTCTCAGCAATGCGTACAAGTGTGGAGAAACCGTGTCCTGCCCATTCTTTGATGTTATCAGCCCAGGATTTTCTTTGCCTTCCTCTTCTCCGTTTACCTTCGACTGTTCCCTGGAGGATCGTTTTCGAAAGGGAGTCATGACGAGTTACATGCCCAAACCAGGCAAGCTTTCGACGTTTCACTATTGACAAAAGTGGTTCTTGATGGCCTGCATAGGTGTTTATCTTCTCTCTAACATAGACATTTGTTTTGTGCTCTTTATAGCAAATGCGCAAAATTCTTCTGTAACATTTATGCTCGAAAGCCTGAATCCTTCGCTCCGTATCTGCAGTGAGTGTCCAGCCCTCACACCCATACAAGAGAATAGATAATACAAGTGATTTGTATAATTTGATCTTCACAGGAAAACTGATGTTACTTTTCCAGATCACATTCAACCTTGTCATGGCAGCTGAGGCCATCTCAAGTCTTGTCTTGATTTCTTTATTTGATCTTCCATCACTACATATAGTGGACCCGAGATATTTAAAGGTGTTAACTTCTTCTAACGTTTGCCCATTTAACGTAATGTTGGTCGGAACATGTTTCTTATGGCTATTCACCAATATCTTGCTTTTTTCTATATTAATTTCCATCCCATATGTTCTTGTTACTTTCTCCAGTCTAGAGGTAAGGTCTTGAAGTTCTGATTCTGTTCCAGCTATCAGATCAATATCATCAGCAAAACGTAGATTACACAGAGGTCGGCCTCCAATCGATATTCCATTTTTGATATTCTTGAGTTTTGGCCCCTGTTGGACCACTACTGCAAAGCAGGGGAGGCAATACCGTCACAGAAGGGGACCTTAGCCTTTATCGTACAATCAAAGGGGTCCATGTCAAGAAAAGGTTGCGAAAACTCTGCTTTAGTGGGTTGTATACTATGATATTGTCGCAGCCTGGTTGCGGTGTAAGCAAGTTACAAGGTACTTTTAATTAAAAACATACCAGATGCTTCAGTGTCGAGGCTTTGGATAACCAGTTAAAGTGACTTTCTTGTAGGTTATGGTTCCTACATGGGCACATTAATAACAACGGATGAAAGATACATCTCAGAAGTGAAGAGCAGAATAGCTCAGGCAAAAGCAGCATTCTATAAAACGAATAGTTTTTTATGCACCAATTCTTTGTCATTGGAAGTAAGAAAGAGAGTTCTTCAGTGTTATATAGAACCAATCCTGACATATGGGTGTGAGTCATGGACAATTAGTAAACAAGTAGAGAAGGCACTAGAGGCCACAGAGATGTGGTTATACACACAAGAATGTTAAAAATACCATGAACAGCCAAAAAGAGTAATGAGGATGTCCTGAAAGAAACCAGTGCGCAAAGGAAACTTATTTCACATTGTTTTGCTGTTACAGTTGTTTGAACGAGGCGCATACACTGTTTTCTTTGTTAGTTTTTACTCAAACTTACTGATGAGCTTACGTCGTCCCTACCTCTTCTTAAAGGCTGGCTGGAAATGAATGCAGTTAAAAAGCGACTTGCTAGATCAGGGTGGTTCAACTGCAGTCACGTGGGCCCGCGCAAAATTGTTTTGTGGCCCACGATCATACAAAAATGTGTTTCTGTAATTAGTTGGTATAATTAATATTTTTTAGATTAGACTAAAAACGTCCGATGGAAAGCAATGCTTTACTGCATACAGTCAGCATCTGAAACAGTTCGACTGACATTGATATCGAGACTCTGGTTTAAGAAAATCCACACCTCCAAACTTCCCATTAGGAGGTAAGAATAAAATTAAAATTATTTCCATAGAAATTCAATGTCCATTATAATTTTTAATCACTGAGCTCTTATTTTAAATAATTTTTTATCATGAATGGCCCGCGAACTTTAAATTTTTGGGTAATGTGGCCCTCGTGGTTGAATAATTTGGACTACCCTGTGCTGGATGAATCTTAGAAGCAGAATGAGCGAGGAGGGATTAATACGGAGAAAGTAAAAATAACGGTAACAAAAATACGATGAAATGAATCAAATAGCCAAGCAGACAAGTGTAAAAGGAAACAAGATAATGAACAAGAAGCAAAACAAGAAAAAGTTAAAACAATAAAAATGAAAGTGTAGTAGACACATATCACAGCATTGGTAAATGACAGAAGAATAATGGTAACAAAAAAAAAATGTTTACATTTCGTTACATTCTTTGTCTGCAGTTTTATTTTCTCCAATTACATAGTTTATATTCATTCTAGGGTTGATTGCAAAACCAACCGCGAACTAATATCGCTAAACCGGAGTCAGCGCAGCCGACATAACTCACGAGATTTTATTTCGTCCTATATTCAATCTTTTGTATGCTGCCTTCAGATTTTCAGATATGAAATAATAATCACTCCAATAAAATTTAATTGCTTGTTTCACTGAAAAGTCACACTCAAAACTCTGGGTTTGCATTTGTTTGTCTTTGTCGCCGATAACGCGGTGTTATCTCGCCACGCGCCATGATTCATCGCCAGTTTTTTTAGTCCACTAATGCTATTTTGTGAGCACGTATTTGGTTGAATAAAAAATTGGGAACGGCCATCCAGTGTTATAGGTTAACAGTCTGGTGCATAGTATGAAAAGAATATTCACGATTTACAAAAAAGAGTTATGAAAAGTCATATCATGTTATACTTGTATGATTTTCCTATTTCCATACGGATGACATTTGCCGAGCGCGATCGAAAATAGCATACAACAGACACTGTCTCGAGGCTTGTCGCGTGGCCGCTACTAACACCCCGTATGCAACAGATGGCTACAACTGTCATTGAGGGACACTTCTCCAAACTCGGGCCCCCTCTATTTTATCCGGCGCCGTGGTTTCAATAGAACATTAATAATACTCCCTACCGTCCCCGCTCCCTCTCCAAATCCTGCTGTTGGGGGAAACCCCAGAAACGAATAGTGAAATTCTAAGGCAGGGTTTCTTAATCAGTAGTCCATAGACCCCGTAGGGGTCCGTGTATGGATTCTAAGTGGCCCGTGTACATAACCTAAAACTTGAAATGTAACGTGTTTAATTATGCATTTATGTACATGTTTTTCCTAAAAGAAGTCCATAGCCTTGATCGGACAATAAAATAGGTCCGTGTCACAAACAAGTTAAGAACGGCATTTACTCGGCATGTGTAATACTTTTCCAAAAAGGTTTACAATGGTTGTAGAATTAACCCTATTTAGAGTTAGAGGTGCAAGGGGGGAGAGGTGGAATAAATCAACAGATAATTTGACAATAAACAGACGTAAACATAAGAGCGTTCAAACACTTCAGGTTTACTATCAGTCCCATAATGGCAGACTAATGTTAGCGTTTCAAAATGCGGAAGTCTCAAGGAACTAAGGCCTTCTCTTTATGGTGTTAAGCCGTTACAAAAAAAAAAAAAAAAAAAGTTAAAAATATGTGTTTCTTGTCACACGAGCATCAGAACTTGTTTGGCTAAAACGGGCTTAAAGAATATTGCAAGGACTGAACAAGGACGACGTCGGGGTCGGTGAGATCTCTACCACTTCATCTTAGGTCTGTCAGGTTAAGACCACAGTCCTTCAACATTAATGACTACAACCAGAACCGGTCATATGATGCATACTATTTTTTAATTATCTGTTTTTTAATAGCGGTACAGCTTCATATATAAAGATAATTATCATAATAATTGTTTTCTTTTCGCTCCTTATGGAGCATGGAACGACAGTTGTAGCTGGTCGCCATAGCAGGAAGTCTGCACCAAGCATTCACATGCTATTACATTGTAATGGGTAATGCTAGAGAAAGACACTGCAGTCGATGAATCAAAAAGGCTAATTTTATTGCTAGAATTTGGCATCAAACGTAATAATACTAGCAGAGATGGACATTTGAGAGGATACAACCGCCGAGTATACAACTAGCAGAGATGGACATTTGAGAGGATACAACCGCCGAGTATACAACTAGCAGAGATGGACATTTGAGAGGATACAACCGCCGAGTATACAACTAGCAGAGATGGACATTTGAGAGGATACATCCGCCGAGTATACAACTAGCAGAGATGGACATTTGAGAGGATACAACCGCCGAGTATACAACTAGCAGAGATGGACATTTTGAGAGGATACAACCGCCGAGTATACAACTAGCAGAGATGGACATTTGAGAGGATACATCCGCCGAGTATACAACTAGCAGAGATGGACATTTGAGAGGATACAACCGCCGAGTATACAACTAGCAGAGATGGACATTTGAGAGGATACAACCGCCGAGTATACAACTAGCAGAGATGGACATTTGAGAGGATACAACCACCGAGTATACAACTAGCAGAGATGGACATTTGAGAGGATACATCCGCCGAGTATACAACTAGCAGAGATGGACATTTGAGAGGATACATCCGCCGAGTATACAACTAGCAGAGATGGACATATGAGAGGATACATCCGCCGAGTATACAACTAGCACGCTACAGGAACAGTGTCGCGGTTTGTCCTTCTTGATCTGCAGTAGTGCTCTACGCATGACCTAACAGGTGGAGTAAAATGATGAGGTTTTCATAGGTTCCAACCTTTGCTTAATATTACTCTAGGCAGTGATGTAAATAGGGGGATCATACACCTATTTGATGGAGTCTCACAGGGATTTCTGGGACAATTGATGCAACTGCGTTTACCAAGTTTGATACAAACCTTGTATCCCCTGCCCACTTCTGTGCGATGAACTTTTGAAACGTATTTATTGAGCCCACAGCTGAAGGAAATTCAGCAAAGTACTGATTGTATTATTAGCTCTGTATATATGTACTTGTAAAATGAGTCATGCGGGTGCAGACATAACATTCACCCACCCAAGTTATCAACTCCAACTAAGAATGCGTATTTTATATAAACACGAACACACACATACACACACACATATATATATATATATATATATGTGCGTGTGTGAATATATATATATATATATACCAAGATGTCATCATGATCCTCTTCCTGCTCCCTGTAGAGCCTGGGTGTAACTGTCTTTTTTTTCTTGTTGAGGTGATCACTGGCCCAAGACAGTTTACATGTTGTTAGATGTGTAGTGCGAGCGTATGATGAGTTGAGTGTGGGTGCGAATGAAGACGCGAATGTGTTTAGGCTCGTATAGATGTAGATCCTGCAACCCATACTCTCACATGCAGTAATCAAGGATGCTTTGACACTGCAGGCATGTTTCAAGACATTTATTGACGGGAACACACATAATATCAACAGGAACAGTCAGTGTAACAAGGTCATGCTGACCTGACATCGATAGGTATACATTTGGCATTCAAAAAGGTAAACATCAGAATAGACGTGCATGGTCAATAGCAAAGTTCTTCAATAATGACAGTTCGTAGCGTCGCCCTTGGCGTCTCTGACTAAACGCGTCAGATGCCTTAGTTACCTTGACACACAGGTGCAACTTGGCACTCCCTGCCAATTGCACATATCAGGCTGTAGTATAATAGCCGGAAGCACAGGCCTCGTCCTAACGTCGGCCGTGTACTTCTGTTAAATAGGTTATCACCAACCCTGCAGTAATACTTATTGTAGATAGAAGTTCCGCCAATCTGCGGCTCCCACAATATATCTTCGTCACTGGATTTCTGGACAATATAAGACTAACAGTCTTGGATGGCTACCTCGAGCACAAATATATAAGTTCTGAAATGGCGGATCCGTGAACTGCTGTTCACCCTAGGTAATCCTTTACATGTTCTGCCACCGAAAAGCGTAATAATGCATAAAGGTCGGTATTACCTGGTAAATGAATCCTCAGAACTACACAAGGAATTCTGTCGTCATCCCGACGCACAGAGATTCACTGGGGAAAACTGCCATAGCAGTTACTTCGAAGATTCTCCCCGAAAAACAATGGACTCTTGGTCCCTTCAGAAAAACAGGACCTCCCGGCTTCCCGGAAGTATATCTCACCCCCGCTTAAAAAAACCTTCCCATAGGCCCACGCCGAACTGTCAACCTCTGACCCTAAAGGTCAAACACAATGAATGAATAAACAAGGGAAGACAACCCCTAATCAACCTGACATCGCAGGTAAAGACACAATTATACTTATGATACAAACATAAGCAAATAACTTGACAGATGACTCCGTCGAAAATGACAGCAACATTACTACCACCCCCCTGTAAAAAAAAAAATTCAATTTTTTTTTTTTTTAATATGTTCATGAGCAAGATAGCACCAGTATCACTTCTGTGCTCATGCAAACAATGAACCTAATATCAGGTACAATAGAAGAGGGTACAAATCATCTCCCAACATAGGAGAAAATATTTCCTTTAAGCCAAACAAACTAAGGGATACCATTCAAGAAACCTAAGTTGCTGGCAATACCAATCATATATCAAACATTACTAAATAATATAATCATAGCAATATACAAATGTCAATGCTATTTTAGCAACATATCACTGATGGATGGACAAAATGAAATTTGTTAAATTATCTAAACATCATCCAAATACATTTGTATTACAACATATTATGATATTAAGGACAGACCTAAGTCTGAAAATATATCAGGAAAAACTAGGACACAAGATTTAACTGGAATCATGTGGGCATCTAGACAATATGTCCGCCATCACATTATCCGAACCACGGATAGCTCGCACCGTGAAATGGAAAGGCTGAAGAGCAATAGCATAACGAGTAGATCTCGAGCTCTTCAAATCCTTACTTTGCATAGCCGTAAGAGCTTTTTGGTCGGTTTCCATAAAGAAATGCGCGCCCAGAAGGAACCTTTGTAGCTTAAGAATGGACCAAACCATAGCCAACAATTCACGGTCCAAAACCGAGTAATTCCTTTCTGCCGCATTCAGCTTCCTAGAAATATACATTACAGGATGCAGAGTTCCTGAATATTCCTGCATTAGTGCCGCTCCAATGCCAGTGGAAGAGGCATCACTACGAAGGACAAAAGTCTTATCAATCGTCGGTAGTCTTAAGATAGGATGAGATGAGAACAAATTCTTAACCTGATCCAATGAAGATTGGCATTCTTGGGACCAACGCACCATATTAGGAGAACCTTTTTTCAATAACGTTGAAAGTGGTGCCATAATGGAGGACAGATTCTCAATGAATCTTCCATAGAATTGTATCAATCCCAAGAGACTACGCACTTGCTTTTTTTGTCTTCGGAACCGAGATATTTAATATCTTTGAAATGTTTTGGTCCTCTGTCTTCAACAGACCATGACCAACTCGATGACCTAGGAAGGAAATTTCACTAAACCCAACAAAAGCTTTAGAGGGTTTAGCAGTCAAACTATGCTCACGTAGAGTAGATAGCAATTCCTTCAGACCCACATAGTGTTCTTCCCAAGTATCGCTGAAAAGACAGATGTCGTCTAAATATGCAATGACATCTGCACGATCTGATAGAATTCGTCGCATCATGCGCACGAAAGTCGCTGGGGCGTTCATAAGCCCGAAAGGCATAAAATTCCATTGAAACAGACCCCTAGGTGTCGAAAAAGCAGTGAGAGGTTTGGCGTGTTCCGTCAATGGGACTTGCCAATAACCTTTCGACAAGTCTAGTTTAGTAAAGAATTTAGCTTTAGAAAGTCTAATAAGTAGATCATCTAATAACGGCATAGGTTCAGCATCGAACTTCGTAACTTGATTTAATTTGCGATAATCAACGCAAAGACGTATGTTATTGTCTTTCTTTCGAACAATAACTATCGACGAAGAATAAGCTGAAGTGGATGGTTCAATTATTTGTAGTTGAATCATTTCATCCAATTCTTTCTCGACTTGTGCTTGAAAATGAATAGGTATTGGGTATGGTCTTACTCTGATCGGATTACGATCAGTAAGTATGATGTCATGTTCTATGACATCTGTGTGTCCAGGAATGTCGGTAAGGACATCCTGATATGATTGTAACGTAGAGGATACTTGACGTTGTTCCTCAAAAGACAAGTTAGAAGAGACTGTAACGTCTCTCCACGATTCCGTTGAAATAAGTGGAATCGTAGGAAGAGGTAAGTTCACGTCAGAAAAAATAGTTTCCTCATCCTGTATAACGGACAGGGATGAGATGTGACCATGTTGAACTGGAGAGTCGTCCGTCGCCTGGAAAATAGGCTGTAAATAGTCTGGACGTTCAATAAACTCTGTTAACATATTTATATGGAAGGTTTTATGCCTTCCATCCACATCGACAATATAGTCGACATCAGAAATTTTCGAGACTATAGTGTATGGACCCTTCCAAGAAATGAGAAGTCTATTCTCTCTTGAGGGCAGTAAGACATATGCTTTGTCTCCAGGACAAAGTTGACGTAGGCGTCTTTTCTTATTAGCAAATCGCCTAGCTTTTTCTTTCGCAAATTCGGAAGATGAAGTTGCTAACCTGCACGATTCGATAATCTTTTCTCTAAGAGCTATAACATATTCATATGACGATTTTGTATCATCGTCAATATTATCGGAAGTTATCAAATCGTGTAACAAGGACATTGGCCCGCGCGGTTGCGCGCCAAAGACAAGTTCGAAAGGAGAAAACCCTGTATGCTCGTTGGGAACCTCTCTATAGGCAAAGAGGACTGCAGGTAAAACCCTGTCCCAATCTTCAGGATGATCCTCCGTTATCTTGCCAAGTAAGTTCTTTAGTGTCCTGTTAAGACGTTCTACCAATCCATTGGACATTGGATGATAAATACTACTGAGAGACCTTTTAATGTCTAGCGTAGCCATTACCTGAGACATAACGTCCGAAATTAACTGAGTGCCGTGATCCGACAGTATTTCTCCGGGGAATCCCAGACGAGAAAATACGAGCCAAAGAGCATCAGCGATATCGACAGTTGATATGCTCTTCAGAGGAATAGCCTCTGGCCAACGCGTGCACATGTCCACGCAAGTGAGGATAAATTGGTGTCCTCTGGCTGACTTAATTTTGAACGGACCAATGATGTCTATAGCCATTTTCTGAAACGGCCGAATCGGAATATCTGCAGCCTGAATAGGAGCAGCATGTCTCGGACCCCTAGACTTGACCTCTTGACAAATTTTGCAAGATCGGCAATAAATTCGGATGTCTTTATTCACGAATGGCCAAAAGAATGACGCAAGGACTCTAGTTTTAGTTCTGGAAAAACCCATGTGTCCCGCACACTGAGAATCGTGTGCATGCCGAAGAATTAAGGCTCTCATACACTTAGGCACAAGAATTTGCGAGTGCATAGACTTGTCCGAGTGTTGTACCATTCGTACCAATATACCATTCTTCATAGTGATATACGATTTGTGATTCGTATTTTGATTGGGATCCCCTTTCTTTGCAAGAAGGAAGTATTTCTTCAAAGAAGGATCCTCTTCTTGACGTTTAACAAACGAGTCATGGGAAATCACCAAGTGCTCGTCTTGGCTATCAACTTCATTACTATTATAAGATGAAGTTGGGGGATTAAGAGCTTGAGCTCTTGTCACCACTGCATTGACCGTTTGAATGTTTTTTTTTTCTTCCCAACTAGAAATTTGTTGCGGGGTGCATTCCTTAACCCCATGAATACGACCGATTATAAGATCCGCAATAGGATTAGGAAGAAGACATGCATGGACATCTCCTGTGAAGAAAGGAGTGTCAATCCTAATAATAGCAGTAGGATAGCTTTCCATAGTACCACCAAATGTAACACATTTGATTGTTTTTCCCGTGGCACAGCAAGGATCTATCAGAGACTCCTTAACCCCGACGGTAGTACATCCCGAATCGAAAAGTACTGAGACTAGCCTATCATTTATTAGACCTTTATGTAAGATGAGAGATCCTCTCCCATCATGCGCAACTGTAGCAGGTAGAGCAGGAAGAGGGTGACCACAACTTAGCGTAGATACAGTTGATGAGTCAAACAATGTTAAGCATTGGGGGCATTCAGTTGCTCTCCCAAAATCGAAAGCACAACCAGTGATAGCCCTAGAGTTACCACTATCATTTACTGTATTACAGACTCCATCAAACTCTTGTTGCGCAGAGTTTGCCTGTTGGTAAGGTCTTTTTTGTTAAACCTAGGTCTACCTCGATTATCATTTCCCCTGTAATTATTTCGACTATCATTTCCCCTGTAATTGTTATCATATTGCCTATTGTAATCATCATTCCGGTTTGAATCCCGGTTTCTAAATTCACCATCGTCATAATCTTGACGTCGAGAATGATTACCTCGAAAATTTGAATAGTTATTATTTGGATAGCCTTTACGAAAGTGTCTCAAATTATTACCACTAAAATTACGAGAACTACCATCTTGTCTCCACTGCATAGACGAAGAACCATCATGTGTTGGATTACTCCGCTTCTGAGTGTAATTTTGATTACTTCCCCTATTCCAATTTTGTTGAGCACCCTGAAATTTTTTTCTGAAATTAGGGCCATATGGTGTTGCCGAAGCAGCTGGCAACCCTTCTTTCACTTTAGAATTGCTAACTGTAGCATGGGGATGTGCTGTGGCATACTGACAACAGTATTCCTCCATTTCTTTTAAGTTTTTAGGCTTACGCTCATGAAGGAATGCAAGAAAAGAATCATTAACAGATGACAAAACCTTATCTCGCAATAATAAGTCCATTAGACCTTCATATGTTTTCTCAATCTGAGACAACTCAACCCATCGTGTAAATGTACGACGTATCTTTGTAACAAAATCAGAGAAATCTACTCCATTTTCTGGCAACATTGTCCTAAAACGAAGACGATAGTCTTCTTGTTTTAATTGGTATTTCTTTAGTAATGCTGCCCTGACAACATCATAATTAGTCCTCTCATGTTCGTCTATTGTCATAAGAGTAGTCACTGTGTCACCTGTAAAAAATGGCATCAGTTGTTCAACATATTTTTCCTTTTTTATGTTATGCGTATCGCACAAAAATTGGAATCTATCTAGATAATCTGCTACGTCATCCTTTAAAGGATTGAAATGAGGCAATTTAATCCTACTAACAAACTCCTTTGTCGTACTCGAAGTTGTTTGCTGAGCACCCGTACTCGCCAATTTCAATTTCTCTAACTCCAAAATTGCGAGTTTTTCATCAAGTTCCATCTTCTGTTTTCTTTCCTCATGTTCCATTTTTCTAATTTCAGCCTCAGCAGCAGCTTGAAGTTTTTTTTTTTTCCTCTCTGCAGCAGCTTGAAGTTTTTTTCCCCTCTGCAGCAGCTTGAAGTTTTTTGTCTTCCATTTCCATCTGGAATTTTCTTTCATCAGCTGCAGCTTGAGCTTTCCTCTCCTCAGCAGCAGCTTGAGCTTTTCTCTCCTCAGCCTCTCTTTGATACCTTCTTTCTTCAAGTTCTAATCTTCTATTCTCAGCTTCTAGCTTCTTTAGTTCAGCTTCTGCTTTCAATTTAATTTCCTCTTTTTGTTTCTTTTCTTCTGACTTTAATGCAATGGCGAATTGAGCAGATGAATATTCTTCCAATTCTTTACCAGACTTACCAAGGGTCAACCCTTGCTGGATGAAGAAATCCAATGTAGACATTCTGTCTAATGAGATCAGAAACCTGAAAAAAAATTAAATAAATTACCTTATCCCACTTCAATGGGAGACAAGTCTGAAATGCTAGACTTGTATACTCACTTCACTTTATTTTACTGTCTCAATCTTTGTAGATAACAAGTCTTTTATCAAAGAACTTGTATAAATATCTTATATAATATTATTTAACAAACTCTATATGAAGAGTCTACCTTATCAATAATATCAAAACATGACCAAGTATGTGTATGTAGACTGTGCATGACAGTAATGTAGTACAACCAAAAAAAAATACAAAGACAAAAATACAAAACAATACAAATGGCAACACTGTTTTTAACCAAAAATGTGTAGAGAAATACACAAGAAAGGAGAGACCTACAGAATACAAACAAAACAAATCGACAATCAAAACTGAAAAACAGACAAAATATTACAAAAACAACGTTAAGTACAATTACATCACAGCTAACATCAATAGCGACCAATTGTCACTAGCAAATTTCCAAATTAAGAAAATTTGCACCTACAGACCGCTTACAGTAAGCCTCGATCAAGTGGCATATTTACCGTAAGACCCACCAACCGAAAAACCCGCAGAAAAATACACAAAACAGTAGAAGTGACATAAACATATAGCAATCAATTTCAATGTGTTGCAGAACAAGTTCAGTCACAGCTGAAACTAAAATAAATTTCTTGCTCCTTGCGAACACAGAAACGAAATGTCAAACGCGCACTGAACGTCAAATCCACTGTAACATAAAGTGGTATTCACGAACCAAAGTTACTATGACCTTCTCAAATTAGGGCTTGCACATTGAATGTTTACAATTTCACGTACTGTTTACAGACACTTGACCTCCAACAATGTAGCTTGAATACTCTGACCTAGAAAAGTCTGTTGTTGAATGAAACGTGTAACAACCCGCAGTACTGTTTACAATAGGAACCCGCCTTCTATGCAGTTATGGTCCACGTAGCAAATGCCTAGATGTTAACTTCAGTACATGTCTTGTTATGGTTTATGTAGCATTATGATATAAATGCTCGTACTGTTTATTTGGGTCAACTGTTGATGACCTATCTCTGTCCTGTTGTAGCCAAAACTTGCAAGCGTAGAATTAGCGCTGTGTTACGGCTGTCCCGTGTGTAGCTTAGACCCACAGATCAGAAGTGTAATGTGTACTTGTCCTTCTTGTAACTTTCTCGACAAAACTGGAGACATCATACATGTAACAGCCAACCAGGAATGTAAATTTCTGAATCCATAAATGTCAACAATAATGTCAAATGCTCGCTCTGTTCTTTTTAAACCCACAGATCTGGTCCATCAGAAATGTAAGTTTCTAGGCCACATTGGCGACAAGAAATGTATCATAAGAGCCCACGTAACTGGTCCACCAGAAATGTAACTGTCTTTTTTTTCTTGTTGAGGTGATCACTGGCCCAAGACAGTTTACATGTTGTTAGATGTGTAGTGCGAGCGTATGATGAGTTGAGTGTGGGTGCGAATGAAGACGCGAATGTGTTTAGGCTCGTATAGATGTAGATCCTGCAACCCATACTCTCACATGCAGTAATCAAGGATGCTTTGACACTGCAGGCATGTTTCAAGACATTTATTGACGGGAACACACATAATATCAACAGGAACAGTCAGTGTAACAAGGTCATGCTGACCTGACATCGATAGGTATACATTTGGCATTCAAAAAGGTAAACATCAGAATAGACGTGCATGGTCAATAGCAAAGTTCTTCAATAATGACAGTTCGTAGCGTCGCCCTTGGCGTCTCTGACTAAACGCGTCAGATGCCTTAGTTACCTTGACACACAGGTGCAACTTGGCACTCCCTGCCAATTGCACATATCAGGCTGTAGTATAATAGCCGGAAGCACAGGCCTCGTCCTAACGTCGGCCGTGTACTTCTGTTAAATAGGTTATCACCAACCCTGCAGTAATACTTATTGTAGATAGAAGTTCCGCCAATCTGCGGCTCCCACAATATATCCTCGTCACTGGATTTCTGGACAATATAAGACTAACAGTCTTGGATGGCTACCTCGAGCACAAATATATAAGTTCTGAAATGGCGGATCCGTGAACTGCTGTTCACCCTAGGTAATCCTTTACATGTTCTGCCACCGAAAAGCGTAATAATGCATAAAGGTCGGTATTACCTGGTAAATGAATCCTCAGAACTACACAAGGAATTCTGTCGTCATCCCGACGCACAGAGATTCACTGGGGAAAACTGCCATAGCAGTTACTTCGAAGATTCTCCCCGAAAAACAATGGACTCTTGGTCCCTTCAGAAAAACAGGACCTCCCGGCTTCCCGGAAGTATATCTCACCCCGCTTAAAAAACCTTCCCATAGGCCCACGCCGAACTGTCAACCTCTGACCCTAAAGGTCAAACACAATGAATGAATAAACAAGGGAAGACAACCCCTAATCAACCTGACATCGCAGGTAAAGACACAATTATACTTATGATACAAACATAAGCAAATAACTTGACAGATGATTCCGTCGAAAATGACAGCAACACTGGGCCACCTCTGTGATTGGCTCCTTGTAAGGAAACCCGCAAGACGCAGTCTGTAGCTCTGCAGCGGTGGTTTATGTGGCAAGTTATTTCCCATGATAAGGTAGCAGGTCTCAGGCACAACTTTACAGAAATAAACATTTCATACATGTACAAGGTACGTTTAACATAAGACAAATTCATGTTACAACTTTCTCCTTCGATTTGAATTTTCCAAATTGTTGCACAGGATGGACGATAGTGGTTACTGCAGCTGTAAACATGCAGTCTTTCCCCAGCAAGCTAAGTAACTTATTAGTGTACATTCATAACATTTAACACTTGAGAATTTTCCATCGAACTGTGATTTTATTGATTTTATTAGTAGTTTCACACTGTTACGTTCACAAGTTACTACAGTACTTTAATAGTTTTCATGTCATTTCATGTTCAACCTATTACTAACACCTTTCATGGCGTCTGATGAGAATGGAATGTTACTTACTTACTTACTTATTCAAACCTTTTTTACCGTGAGATGTAGAGGTTTGTAAGAGAGAGCGCCATACTATTCTATCGGCTGTCTTCCTCCTGGCTTGGTTCCATTCTAGTTCGGTCCTTCAAAGGTTGTCTAATGTTGTCCTCCCAGCGGACTTTGGGTCGTCCTGGAGGTCTGGATCCCTGGCTCTTAGTTTCCCTTGCTTGTCGTGGTAGCCGATCTTCTCCCATTCTGCAGACATGGCCAAACCATCTTAGTTTGGACTGTTCTACTTGGGTCTGCAGGGGTTGGGTTCTTAGGCCTTGACGTATCGTCTGGTTGCGGACCATGCGTCTTCGTGCTACTTCAACCACCTTCCTAAGATACCTTATTTCTGAGGTTTGGATCTGGCTTTTGTAGGTTGTAGTCATTGCCCATGACTCGCATCCATGTGTCAAGAATGAGACATAGGTGGAGCGGTATACAGCCATCTTCGTTTTCTTAGCAACCTCTCTCTTGCTGAGGAATCCTCGATTTATGTCCTGAAAAAGTCCCCCAACTGCTGCTTTTCGAGTGGCCAACTCTTCTTTGATGCCTCCTTTCGTCTATAATAGCTCCGAGGTATTTAAAGTGGTCGACCTGCTCCAGGACCTGTTCTCCCAGCTTTATCTGATGTCTTCTTTCTTCTCGTAATATCACCATGGATTTTGTTTTAGAGCTGCTTATGACCATTCCTCTCTTCTCCAGCTCTTCCTTCCAGGCTTGCAGGTTGGATTGGAGATGTGCATCTGATTTAGCAATCAGGACAACATCATCAGCAAATGCCAGCTCTGAAATACATACCTGTCTTCCAGTACCACACTGAATACTTTCTTGTTCTCCTGTTTCATGCCTTGATGACATCGTCCATGAGGAGTATGAAAAGATAAGTTGACAGGATATCACCTTGTCTTACGCCAGTGGTGGTCCTGAACTCTTCTGACTTATGGTTTGCTGTCCTCACATAATTTCTGCAAGACTTGTAGAAGCTCTGTATAATATGAATCAGAGGTGCTGGAATGTTCTTCCTTACCAAACAGTCCCACAGTTTGCTCCAGGGGACCCTGTCAGACGCCTTTTTGCAGATCTATGAAAGAAAGATGAATCTCACTCTTATACTCAATGGCCTTTTCACTCAGCTGTCTGAGTGTGAAGATTAGGTCTTGAGTACTTCGGTTTGCTCGGAATCCGAACTGGACTTCATCCAATTGTGGCTCAGCTAGGCGTCGGAGTCTATGCTCTAGGATTCTAGAGTAGATTTTACCAGGGACAATGAGAAGGGATATGCCTCTATGGTTTCCACATTGTCGGTTGTCACCCTTTTCGAAAATCGGTGATATGATGGCAATCTCCCAATCCTTTGGTATGGCCTTATTGCACCACGCTGCCTGTAGGACCATTGAGAGTAATAAGTCGCCTGATGCTCCCATGTACTTAACCATTTTTGGTGTTATACCATCATGCCCTGCTGCTTTGCCCATCTTGATTTTCTACAGTGCTGCCTTCAGTTCTTCCATCTTTATGTCATCTTCACCACCATTTGTTTTCTCTTCTGTGCTAGTGGTTATCATTTCTGATACTTGACCTTGCTCACCATCAAGGAGTTCTGAGAAATATTTTGTCTATCTTTCCATTACTTCCTTCGGGGCAGTAAGCAATTTGCCTTGCTTGTCCTTTATAAATTTGAGAGGGCATTGTTTTTCCTTCCTTATGTTCTTTAGAGTCTTATAGAACAATTTCTGGTTTTCTTGCGCATCGTTTTCTAGCTTTTCTCCAAATTCTTCCCACGACTTCTGTTTTGCTGCTATCACCTTGTTCATTGCTTCTGTTCTGAGTTTCACATATTCTCTATATTTTTCTATTTGTCCTGCTGTGTTTTTAGCTCCTAAGTATTGTTTCCATTACTTACCTACTTAGTCGTTCCCCTTCTACTGTGAGGTGTAGAGGTTTGGAAGAGAGAGCGCCAGACTATCCTATCGGCTGTAGTATTGTTTCCATGCCATTTTCTTCTCTTATTTTCTCTTTGACTTCCTCTATCCACCAAGGTGTCCTCTTTCTCTTGTTCCCAAGTCGAACTTCACCACATGCTTCTGCAACAGCTGTCTTTATGATGTCCTTGAATTTAAGCCAGAGGGTTTCCAAGTCATCAGGTTGTTCTTCTGTGTTTCTCACCGCTGAAGCAATAAGCCCCTGCTATCTGGTCTTAATTTCTGGCTCTCTCAGCTTGTACATCTTTATGCTCATTCCTCCCTTTCGTTTACTTAGTTTCTTGCGTGATTTTAGGCAGTTCCTAGGCTGTGCAACTGTCATGGTTGAGTAAAGTGTAGAGTATTTGTCGAGTTGGACAATAGTAGTGAAATCGACAAGGGATAGTGGACTGACAGAGTTATAGATTACACACACAGAAAGGTGTAAATAGGAGATCGACTTGAGACAACCTGGAAGAAGATTTACCAAAATGATCTCTCTCTCCAAGCCTCAACTCACTTATGTCTGTCTAAGCACCTCCTGCTCTCTCTCTCTCTCTTTTCTCTTATCAAACAAATTGCGATTATAGTAAAGAGCTAAACAAGTTAATTATGGATGAAAGGGTAGGGAACAGCGTATTAATAAAGGTGTAAACTTTATTAAATGAAGAAAAACATGAAAATAATGCATATCATCACCACAACATAAAATTACATCAATAATCAAATAATCATCAATAGTCATCAGATTACGCAAATTACACCAACAAACACACACACAGACCACCGACATGAACCTGTAGAACACAGAGAGATAAATAATCGAGTGGCAGTCCTTCCGTTTTCGGGGACCAGATGAAATAGCTCCAGTAAGTGGTTTTTTCGTATATATCCTCCATCGGTGATGGAATTAACCTGAATAAAATCACTGTATAGGCGCTATCGTTGGTGACTCCCCCCTACTGGCGCGAGTTGGGCTGGAAGACTCTATTTACCTCCTGTTTACCAAAATGAATAAACTGCGTGTCAGTCCTTCCGCTTTCCGGGACCAGATGAAATAGTCCAGACAGTGTCTCATATGAAGATCCTTCGTGAGGGACTAAGCCTGCAAAACTGTCCTTGTTGGTACTAAACGTTGGTGACTCTCCCGAACTGACGCGAGGTGGGCTGGGGGACGCTGTTTATCTCCTGCTGACCAACTGAATGAACTTAGCGACAGCCTGTCCGCTTTCGGGGACCAATGGAATAGCTCCAGTAAGTGGTTTTTTCGTATATATCCGCCATCGGTGATGGAATTAACCTGAATAAAATCACTGTATAGGCGCTATCGTTGGTGACTCCCCCCTACTGGCGCGAGTGGGGCTGGAACTCTGTCCATAGATGGCTGCTCATACGTGCGAGGTTTTAAGTATCCAGAAAATTCAGGAACGGGGTTGACGATTTTGTATTCAGAAACCCATGTAACTGTCATTAAATGTTCTGACAGCAAAATCTCCTCCTCTTCTCCCAATCTCAACATACAGGAAACCTAACCTGTAGTTACAGTTAAAAGAATATGCTTATTCATCTTACAACATTAAATGAATTTACATAAACAGATTACAGCATTTGACATTACACAAATAAATCGTATGTCCCCTTTGGAAAATATATTAGCATTCCACAAAATGAGTACAAAGAAAATGCAATGTTCTTGCTATAATAATACAGTTGTGGCTAGATCATAAGATATAATTATATCTATGCCTGGTGACTGCTTTCAGTGAAAGTTATAGACTAGTGTCTAGCCACACAAGTAAGCATAAAATGATCCTCCCTTGCCACTAGAAATATCTATCAAAAGGGAATACGTAACTATCTCCTATAATCAAGAGTTATTACCTGCATCTCACTATTCAGTTTTAAAGTGAACAATCCACATCTGACATTATCTTACAGAAATGACGGTTAATTTTGCTGACTCTTAACCCAATGGTAAGCATTCGTGGACTGATTCTACGCCTAATATCTGTTATTGTAAGTTTAACATTTAACCCATGATAAACCCTAACAGTTTAAGCACCCTTACTAGGCCGTAGACAGCGCTACCTTATCACTGAATAAATTACTAGGAGAAGTCCTCAGAAATAAATTCACTTTCCTAACAGATATATAAAAGCTAACATGAATCTAATATAATAATTATAAGATATGTCAACTCACCCCGAAAATGACTAGAACATAGGCAAACACATTCTAGTACTGTGTTAAAGTTTGCCTTATCTCATGATGGTCATCTACGGGCCAGGAAAATTTACGAATGTCTTTGTCTATTAAAACCAGTCTACTCTTATAGATCACAAGGGACGCTCCCCCCGGACACCTGGCCTGCATATTTCTACAGAAGTTCGGCGAAAGACGTAATCTAGAGTAAGACAAAAGA
Organism: Oreohelix idahoensis; assembly: GCA_024509875.1. Classification (NCBI taxonomy): domain Eukaryota; kingdom Metazoa; phylum Mollusca; class Gastropoda; order Stylommatophora; family Oreohelicidae; genus Oreohelix; species Oreohelix idahoensis. The sequence goes on from JAMPIV010023124.1 coordinate 241,933, forward strand.
AATCGTGCGAAAGTTCCCCAGGTAGAGAAATGCATAACATTATGCTCTATCTTGTCTAAGGGCAAAAACCCAAAGACTGACCGCGGGTTTGTCTCCCCCTGTTTCCAGGATGCATAATAGTATGATCCGAAGCAGCGTTCTGGAAGCCAAACACAGGGACCCTTTCGCTCGTGATCAAAGGCTTTAAACGTAAGAGATATTCCCCTGGTCAGACCAGGTGCGGCTTAGATAATATTATCGTTCGCTGACCGCTACAGGCCGGAACGTAACCAAACCTCGGGTGGGGTTTGAGAAGGTGAAAAAGTTTGGCCACGTAGGTAGAAAATGAAAGAAAATGAAAGAAAAAGAAAATACAAAATGTCTAGGAAAACAGAACATTTAAAGGAGTAATCAATTATGGACAAGATGGTAAAATACATTATCGGTCACGTGACAGCAACTCTTTCAGTTGTTCTTTTGATTGTAAGCAGGTAGTGATCACTTCTAATCTCTGCCCCCCTCCAGACTCTAGCATCCCGGACATATTTGAATGAGCTTCTCCTAACTATGGCATAGTCAATCACCGACTTCTCATTCTTTGTTGGTTCACATCTAGTGTATGCATGTATGCGCTTATGGGGGAACTTTGCGTTTGTAATTGTCATAAAGTGCGTTGATACATCGATACAATCATTAATTATAGGTAAAAGTCAAAATAATATGAGTAGAAATAGAAATAGTAAAGTTGTAACGCGTCTTCTTTCCCGCGCCAGTCATCGAATGGAGATAAGAACGTAGTGTGAAACCTTATTGCCGCGCTAGTGGTATTGGATTTTATAACTCGCCCGTCAAGGGTTAACGGTAAAAATTTTGAAAAAACGACAAGCTTAGTTGTTCCAAGAAAGACAGTAAGAATAAAACAGGGGAGGCATAAACGAACGCATAAAAGTGAGAGAGAGAGAGAGAGAGAGATAGAGAGAGAGAGAAAGCGAACACCTGCTACCAATTATCAAGCGTTAGATTCTTGGACTAGCTACCCAAGACGACAGTGCGAGACGATACAGTTAGCCTGTGTTCGGTAACGTGGCGCAAGCTTTGTAGAATTTAAAATTACCCCGCAAAACCCACTACTTTTTTGGACTATAGGCAAACTGAGGAAATATATAAACACACAGACAGCCCTTTCGCTGCAAAAGAGTCCATTTTATGACGTAACAGACTAGTAGTTTCAGTTTTGGACAACGCGGGAGAGGAGAAAAGATGGCGTAATTTATATGATAGTGGAAATTGAAACTAACTCTGGAAAATATATGGACTTCTTTATTAATAGGTTTAGGATCATAAAACCTAGTTAGTTTGATTTCTTATCTTCTCCTGATAAATAATATGTTTAAAAATACAAAATTCCCCAGTAGATAAGAAAGTTATTGACAAAAGACTGTATTTGTTCGTGCAGACAAACGGACAGACTGGCGGTTTTGCATTCATTTTGCTTTCACTAACGATTACAATTTTGAACGCGTTGTTGGAAATGAGACAAGCAAGCATGTATTCTGTTGGAGGAGGGGTAGACAAGGGGAGAGAAATTATGGGATGGCTTAACACAAAATATATTTTAGCAGTAGAAATCTAAGAATGAGGGAGGAGAAAACTTGTTAGGTCCAAAAATCAAGTCTGTTTTTGCTTTTATTTTCAAAATTCAAATTGAAAAGCTTAGTCTTCCGATCTGATTGGCCAACGCATTTTATATTATGGAAAACTTAGTTAGGTTTTTGCCATTTTGTAGAAAGCTGTCCCTGAAGCAGGTCGATGTGATCCTAGAAGTTTGACTTTTATTTGCAACTAAAACTAAAAAGTATTTGTCTAGCCAGCAGCAAAGCTAAATTTGTGCCATCCATCGCACCTGTGCTTATTTCATTGAATTCTGGTAAGAAGAATATCTATATTATTATGTAATATGTGCAAAGGCAAAAAGTGGGAAAGTGTGTGGCATGCCTAAAGAGACAGTTTGGGTATATATATTTGATTTATGTTTGAATATTGCATTGTTGTAATTAAAAATTATTGTAAGACTAAAGTAGAATAGCAAGCCTCTGTGTTCGCTGAACACTATTGATTGCCTGGAGCGTTTATATTTTGTAATAGAAAAAAAATCACATAGGCATATAAGGAGATGTACATAATCCTATTAAATTGTGTTGAAGAAGACTATGTAAAATGACAGTGGCGTATCTGCCACATGGACCTGAGGTGTGGTCACAATATGATGTGAGTTCAAAAAAACTTAGGGGCTGGTGCACTTGTAATGCACACGAGGCTGAACCCCATCATGTCATGTAGAGAGTTGAGGGAAAAATATAACAGATATAAAAAGGCCACGGTGTCTTTTATGTTGCAGGGTTTTATTTCCTGTTACCAGCCGGTGACAGGAAAGCTGAAGTACTAGTGAAGACAGTAACGTCTCCAGTACAGCGTATTCTGTATAATAATTGTCAAGTGGAGCTCTGAGAGCTGATGTTCTTTACAGAGCCATATCAATGATTGAATCTTCACGAAGGAAATTTCAGGTTATGTGCCACAATCTGGGCAATCTGACACTTTATCTAGAGAAAACTGTTTCCTTACACATTAACAGAAACTCTCGGGGAAATGATGACATAAACAGTCTCTCCAATAACTGATTTTCAGTTCACTTTTCAGTGCAACATACATTTTCTTCAGTTTTAAAAGACCTGTCCAAAAGAGATTGCAGGACAGGCACAATAAATTGTACAAAACAATATTTCCAAATTGAAAACTAAACAACAGCGTTAGTAAGATTCTATTAGAGAGTTATACTGTGTTGTTTTGATGTACCATCATTTCATTGCATCCCATAGACACTAGCCACATCAAACACCATACATTAGAATTAATTTACAGCACCGTGTGAGATCTTGAGAGGTAGCGTTAGGTCCCTTGAGAACTCATCTTCTTCAACCACTAAACTCAAGGTCTTACATAGCTTGACCTCACACGGTTAACACATCTAACTCTATCATTCTTATCTTTTACCATCATAACCTCTCCAGCAAATTAAACTTTGCTACAGTAATGATCAGATTCTGCTTACTGCAGAATCTAAGTAGTCGCTTTCCAATGTCATTGAGAGTATCTTCTCCATATCTTCCGATAACTCCACCCCATCTAGCATGGTCATTTCCAACTCTGGCATTGAAATCTCCGAGCATGATAATTTCATCTAGGCAGTCATCAACTGTCTTTTGAAGCAGCTCGAAGAATTCCTTCTTGACCTCTGCTCTCTCATCCTCATTTGGCCCGTACACTATGACCCGGTTGACTATGGTTTCTCCTTCTTTTAGTTTTACAACAATAATGCGCTCCGAGACAAAATTCCATCCCTTGATACTATCTTTTTGGTGTTTGGCTACAATGCATCCCATGCCCCCTTTAGCTGTTTCAGATGTGGGTACACCACTAATAAGAGCAGCGTGTCGCCATGGAGATCCATGACTCCTTGTCGCTTTTTCTTCGTTTCCGTTATAGCCAGGATTTCTAGTTTTGCTTTCCTTATCTCTACCACCATCTCCTCTATCTGTGAATCCCACGTGTCCCCAATAATTTGACTCATTGTTTTTTATTTTTGAGAATTTTTTTTGCTTTTTGAGCAAAGGTAGAAATGGTGTGAATCCTCATTGTTCCACTTTGTAAATACAGAACAATAGTCTTGAAACAAGTTTCACGCATGCTGAATATTAAAACGAAGCCTTCCGTGTCCCCAATAATTTGACTCATTGTTTTTTATTTTTTTTTTTTTCTAAATTTCTCTTCCGGCCCTGCCAAATCCTTGTAGAACACATGTTCAGTCAATTATGTCCTAGTCTTCCAGCTGTCATGGTCTTAGCTTACATAAGGGAGATAATATTGCAAGGGAGATAATTGTCGTGTGCTGTGTGACAGTTTCTTATAATATTCAGGTAGGCAAGAACAGTGAAAACTCGTAACCTAGGGGATCGGATAAGTCAAAGTTATGGTATTCGGAAGAAATGGGATAATTTGCAGTGTGTGAGTTGAGCGATGTCATGAGTTTTCTCATGGTACAAATTTTGACATATTTAAGTCTGAGAAAGCGTGATTCGCATGAATGTATGGCATATCGGATCAGGTGATCGAAATGCGGACAGTTGATTTGTTGATAGAAGAAAGTGAGATTTGGCTGGGTACCAGTTTTAAAAAGTGCAGGTCAATTTCCAGCAATTATTCTCAGGATCTTCGTCTTTTATTTTGTGAGTTTCTGATTCATTTGCTGCAGTCACTCTCATCCATTAGTGTTGTTCTATTATGTGTCTGGTTTTGATTATGAAGCAGAAGGCGCAGATCGTTAACAAAATCTAGTGTGTCAAAATATTTTCGTCAAAATCAATTGAATTTTGTTTATGGAGGCTAATGGTGATGTGTTCGTAATTCAATCTATAACCTTTAAGAAGAAAGGAAAGAAAAACGCGATGTTCTAATTTTTAGAACTACATGATTTGAAAAACTACATTGAGGAGAGATGGGGATGTCCCGGATTCTTTCTTTCTTTAGTAATGTTTCTGATTATCTTCCAGCTGAGTACATAACCATCATCCTTCTCATTTGAGCTTCTTACGGAGCATGTAACAAATGCCGTAGCTGGTGCACTTGTATGAAGCCGGCACTACGCATCATTCATATGCTGTTGTAGTTGTAGTTTCTGTGGCAATTTGTTTTACATAATGAGATTGCCAGCCCAAACACAATCTCAAATGGGTCGCCTTGTACGACATGCCTGAGCGTGCAGTAATCATATAATTTCTTTGTGTCTCAAGAGACCCTCGGAAACTACCGCTGAGTACTGTTACATGCAAATGAACAATAGCATACACTGTTCTTAAGTGATGCCATCGAGAGTCCAGAAACTAAAACATTTAAGTTAACGTCAGCAACAAAGCATGAAAGGTTAATGCAGAGACTTACAAACCGATATTGCACTGTGGTTCAGATGCCCATACTGCTGTGCTATTGAATCAAAGCGGTAATTGATAAATAGCACATGCTAATGTTTCTTGCTATAAAGGTCAAACAAGATTATCATCTAATAATAAAATATCGCAGCGTATGAGGTGAGAGGTGAGAAGGCTGAAGCATGCTGTTTTGACTTCATAATGGACAGAATGAGAGAAGAAAATAAAATGGGACGTTTTGTGGGAACGACACAATGGAATAACAACAAAGGGAGATAGAAGGCTAAATGTTTTTAACATCTTGATAGAATGTAGCTAATTAACTAATATTGTCTTGTTCGTCTTCATTTGCTATGTCGACTGGCATGTGTGATTATGTCATTTCACAAATCTCAGTCTCTTCTTGTGTTGTTTATCAATTTAGCTGTCTACTTTTATCCTTGCCATTGTCACAAAATGACCGCGCACTTCATTTTATTATGTTCTACCTGTATTTTTCTCCAATTTGTGCCTTCCTTTTATTTCTTCCTAACCCTCATTTTCTCTCATATTGAACGAATGACTCCGGTTTCATGTTGTTATTTCGCATGATCTATCCTGGGTAGAGATAACGTTAACAAACCAGCTGGGAGCAGCCAAATAATCACTGCCATATATTGTTAAAAAAGAAACCCAGGTGGATTTCTCTCGCATGCCAAGCTGAGTGCCCATACTTCTTGTGTTGACAATCGGTGGATAAACACGAATTTGCAGGCAGGACAGTTACACAACATGGACTCTCGTGTTTGACATTATTTATAATAATAAATTAAACTGAAGGGTTTGTTATGAATTACAGATATGAGTCATCTAAAACGCGGTAGTGTCAATAACTTTTATGGGAGAAGTTTGAAATTGTTAGTTGTCGTGAGAAGGAAGGGGGGCGTACCAAAAATTATTAAATTTAAATTTGCTTGGTCTAGCAAAAATATATTAACCTAGACGACGTTTGATTTGCGACTTTCATCGCGAAGAAAGCTGGGGGAGCGTGGGCGAACGGTACTATATAATGTAGCACATTTTTAGACTCCAGCTATGTGTTCCATTGAGTCAAGACGACACCTTCATACTAACTAGGACCGAAGAATTATAGGATTTTAAATAAAGAGGATTGGACCAAGTTTTGAGGATCTTCTGAAAATCAGGAAAAAAACTTGACTTAATAATATTGGAAACAACAAAGTCCTCGGAACCTATAAACAGGATAAAAATGGGATTATAATTAAAGCAATACTCGACTACCTGTAAGACGGCTTCAAAACGTGTGGCCCCGTGTTATTCGGGAGTCTTTCTGTGCCAGACGTCTGTAATTTAACCTGATACGGGTTTGTGGTACAAGGTTGTGATACCAGTTTGTGGTACAAATGTGTGATACCAGCTTGATACGAGTCTGTAGATCAAGAGCTTGTGGTCTACGCTAGATGCATGCTTTTGATAGGTTGTAAGGATTCTTGCTTTAACTTTAGGAGCGGTTACCCCCTGCAACTGCGCCTGTGCCGTTCCTTCACCACAGAAGTCGGCGATTACAGAGCGGTCAGCAAACCGTTTCAACATCTAGAAAGTTAAGTCATTTTAATCTGACCAAAGCAAAATAATTCTTACCACCAATTCAATACACCCTCACCAGATTTCGATGAGTGAAAAATCTATAGTTTAACTATAAATTCACTTACATCATTTATTTATTTACTTATGTTAAACCATATTTGATTATTAAACGTGTTATATGGATTTGCAAATTAATAGTTGCTTTAATTACCACAAAGAGAAGTGCACACGTATGAATCAGGTTTCTTAAATATAAATACAACAGAGCTACTAAAGTAATATTTTACTGAATAATTCAGTTGGTCGCTCAGGAACGAGCTAATATACCTTTTTCTTCATAGAAGCGGCGAGCAGATGCAAAGTTCACGATAGCCTTGATAAATTCAGCGTTGTGCTTGATTTCTGAAATATTCTACGAAGTTAAAAGTTAGTTGCGTATCCTTTACAGGACGTGGCAATCAACCCCAGCTTTTATTGGCTGTTTGTGATTTTTCTAGGCAATTTTTTCATTCAGTAGTTTGCCATTGCTTTCTGAACGGTACGGCGCTTATACCATTGTTAAAAATCCACACAAAGCGATCTATTCTACGAAGACTCCCTAAAATAGAAGCGCCATCTTTCTATTAACAACTCTGACAAGAGTAATCTTGAGCGAGCGAAGGTAGATACCTTTAATGACCCTTTAATACCTTTAATATATAATATAAAATGTACAACCACATCATAGACCCCGAGGATTTTGTTTGTTTTTTAATTATCTGTGATCCCCTTTCCTAAGACAGGAAGGCAGTAAGTAACATTCAAAAACTCCCTCTTATTCTACGATTGACAGAAATTTCTTGCATAAAATTGTTTCCTTTTTTCGCTTAATCTATTCTATTTTATAATCTCTATTTCAGAAATACATCTCTCGCCTAAGTTCATGGACCTTCCACGCGGCTTCAATATGTCGACGTGCTTCATTAGTCCAATTTATTTTGTTATTGCATTATGAAAATTCTGTTTCTTGAGACACATACCACCGGACTTTCAAAATATTTATCGGATATTCACATATTCGGGCGTTGATTTTTACTGTGCCTCTGCCTTCCTCTAGTGTCGTTCAGAGTAAGAGTGTTTTTCTCTTCTACTTTGACTGGATTTTTTGGCCTCCAGTAGGAAGCATTTTGTAAATACTTCCTTATATCCATCTATCGACCTAGCCAAAAATCATTGCTTCATTTTTATATTTATGAAAAACTTTATTTTAATTCTGTTATCTCATGATTAATTATTAAACTTACTTACTTACTTAGTCGTTCCCCTTCCACCGTGAGGTGTAGAGGTTTGGAAGAGAGAGCGCCAGACTATCCTATCGGCTGTCTTCCTCCTGGCTTGGTTCCATTCTAGTCCTCGGTCCTTCAAAGATTGTCTAATGTTATCCTCCCAGCGGACTCCGGGTCGTCCTGGGGGTCTGAATTCCTGACTCTTTGTTTCCCATGCTTGTCGTGGTAGCCGATCTTCTCCCATTCTGCAGACAAGGCCAAACCATCTTAGTTGGGACTGTTCTACTTGGTTCTGCAGGGGGTTGGATTTTAGACCTTGACGTATCGTCTGGTTGCGGACCATGTCTCTTCTTGTTCCTTCAACCACCTTCCTCAGATACTTCATTTCTGAGGTTTGGATCTGGCTTTTTTGGGTTGATGTCATTGCCCATGACTCGCATCCTTATGTCAAGATTGGGACATAGGTGGAGCGGTATACAGCCATCTTCGTTTTCTTATTGTGACGAACCGCTGTAGCTGACCTGAATTATTAAGATGACAAGGTATTTCCCTCTCTATAACATTAGAGCCCCTGAACATTTGTTGTAACTTTTCATCAGCCTGGAACGTTGCACCTGGGCTAATTAAGCATGCCGCATTTCCACGAGGATTCTACACGTTGGATCATTAATATGTAAACTGCTACCTTCTGTGCATTTTGAGATCTCATGGCCTTTGATGGGAGGTTAAATCACGCCCACGACCATCTCTGAGAAAGATTTATAGCAATCTTTTCCTTAAACGCCGGCCCAAAGTGGACGTGGCCAGAGACTCACCCCAGTTTTTAGAGCAATTAACCGCAGTTCACTTTCCTTACCTTGCTGTCACCCCGCCTAGTGGGAATTGCCAAAGCTTCTCGGGGAAAGCGGTCCCATCAAAGCCAGGCTGGTCTTCAGAATCAACGTAGAAGCGGTATACGATCTGAGGAATCGGGGAACTCCCAGCTAACAAAGTTAGTTTCTCGCAGAGATTTCGCACCCTCATGCGAGCAGCCAGAGACGAACGGAGATCGGAAGCCAGGGGGGCATCGCGGTTAACACAACGGCGTAGAACCTCGATTTTTCTCAAGATGAAGAAAGGTGTTAGAATCTAACATGTCCCACTCATCTTGCATTCCAATTAAATATATAGAGAACCTGAGAAACTGCATTTTATCATTCGTTCTGACAGAATTCTAAGATTCACTAGCATGTAGTTGGATTCCTGCTAGATTTCATCTAAATTGTTGGCTATTGGAGTGAATTCTTTTCTGTGCAGACGGTAATTTATACATTAGCTTCGAGTGATCAGTGGTCTAGTTATTTCATTTTTATTTCACTGGATTGTGGTGTAAATTTAACCTTATTAAATAAACCCATTTTCAAAGTGCTAGTGCAAACTAAATGTTACATCTATAAGTTAATTTCCTAATACAATAGCCGCGTAAATTAATTTTGCAGTCGTTAAGGGAATTATAACTTTAATACAGTTTAGTTCTGTATAGATTAATGTGCTTTTAACTATTAACTTCACGGGGAGCTTTTCTTGAATTTTATTATTTAAAGACGCGAGGGCAGAAAATAGTCTAACTGTAAATGTATCGAGCGGTATAGTTTAATATGATTTCATTGCATTTCATGTTTTTCTATTTGCATCCAGAATTATCTTTTGAGCCTAGCATCCCATCAATTAAGCAGCAATTAAGTAGCAATTAAGCAGCAATTAAGCAGCAATTAAGCAACCACTACGCAGCAATAAAATATATACAGAGTCCTGCCGACTCAGTTCGATTATTCCAGTGACTTATGAACATATTTAAAATTTAATCTTTGTGGCGATCCTGTTGGGACTCAGCTATCTGAAGTTTACAGAAATAAAGCAAACCCAAAGACTGTTTTAAGATCCCAATTCATAAAGTCGTTTTAAAGTTAACAAACTGGAAGAAGAACAGTTGCCAGTAGCAATATTTTACTCACTGCTCTATTTGTGAAGAAGAACATAGATTTACCTGAACACTGTCTGTCAAGTATATTAAGTGGATTTTAACCCCCCCCCCCCCTCCCCCACCCGAAGAAGAACGTACCTTAGTGTTTTGTAGTTTGTGACATTACGGCAAAAGAAAGTTATCTCCACCAGCTGTGCCAATCTTAGGAACCATACCATACCTCACACCTAGCCAAGTGCCTGTGCCATTCTTTAGGAACTTTATCTAATAAACAAACAGTACCGTTAAACTTCAACGTCCAGCGATTTCGGGTCACTTTGTTAACTTCAACAACCCGCTAATCTGGGGCTGTACACGGAAGAAAATACATTTACCTAAGTTAAGGTTTAGTGCTGTTTTTTGTGTATTTCCTATGAAATGCCAGAATTCACCATCTGGTAAGTCTGTGTGTGTGACTGTGTGCTGGCCAGCCCATGCGTGTTTTTTGAATGAAAGGAGATTTAATGTTTTTTACCCTTATAATTAGTTCGACCTAGTATTAAGGCGTACTGTATTCATTGTACGGGATTTCTCCTAGCGGGATTGTTTACCTGTGTGCATTCCCCCTCCCGTAAAATTTGTTGAATAAAGGGAAACATTTGAGAACCCTAGCTTTTCCTCTACCCCTTATTACTGTAACCCCTTGTCTCAGAGTAATAAATTTACCGTTGGGTTAAATTGCCTATCTCTGATCATCATCATCACCCCCCTCCCTGTCTTTGGGACCGGGTCTTTTCTGTTAGTAAATACAAGCGGGAAAGGTGTAGTGGATACTTCTCCGCAAAACCCCTTTTCTCCCCCCCCCCCCCCCCCTCTTGTCATTTTGTATTTTGTAACCCATGATTTCTGACTGTAAATTGATAATTATTTGTGATCTGATTTTATAATAATAAAGGTATTAAAAACTTTATTAGCATTGGTGTCGGCTGCCAAAACCCAACATCCCCATATTCGTTATCGTAGTCTGTATTCATGTACGTTGTGCGTCAGAATCACCAAATCGTGTGTGCGCCTGAGTGACTGGAACTGACAAACAATTGTTTGTACAGAAGGGTGGTAGGAGTAGTTTTGAGAGACAAATATTGTCGTACATGAGACTGTCCTTACTCTTCCCAGCATTTGTGAATCTACTACCTCACTTTCCTAAATCCTTATTCTCACAGAGCCTTCACTATCATTCTACACTCTAAAGGGACCAATATCCATCAGAACTCTCTCAGATAAAATTACGACAATAAATTGTGGCTCGTCCGGGATTCTGAGCCTAGTTTAAATAGAGTGTGGTTGATTGTCTTTGTGAAGTAGGGTATAATCTTTAAAAAAATGTAATTACTTCCCCTAGACCAAGCCTTTTAGTATTTTTGGCCGAACACAACAATAATTATTACAGGTTTGTTTCTTTCTACAGGAGCAGGAAGTTAGTGATAATAAAATATTTGTCACCTTGGTATTCTCTAGCGGAGAAAATTGAAATTTTGTTATATAATTGCTGGGTTTGCGTGATTGTTTTCAGTCACAAAAGGTTTTTGAAGTTAGAAGAGCTGAGCAAAGCTAAAGACGCTTGTTCTAAATTTTAAAAAAATCTAGTTAACATCGTCTCTACTCTTTAATTGACTTCAGAGGGCGGAGTTTGTTAGCGGAGAATTAAATTTCAGGGAAAATTTTTTTTTTCATTTTAAATTGTTTTTCATAAATTTTTCTCTACTTTTAGTAAAAGTAAATTTTTTTCAAGGTAACTTACTATTTTATGTGGCATAAGTCGCTTGCGTTTAGAATCTTAATTGACAGAAAATAATACAAGCGATAAGTTAACACATTATAAGGTAGGAGGTAACTCAAGTAAATTTTTCCTTTAGTTTTTCTCGTAGCGGTTCCGAGTTTCTTCCCCTTCTCGTTTCTTCTTACTATTCGCTAGTCTTAGAAGCATCTAGTTCTTTGGCTTTGCAGAGAGAATTAGGATAAGATCCATTTTGAGACAGGAGGCGAAGGACTCAGGATTAGAAGGAGAAGCCGTGAACCTGTTTGTCAACAGGGAACTTGAAAATTATGACGCGGAGCAAGAGAGAGCAGAGAGGAAAGAAGCACAGGATAGAGCAGAGAAGAAAGAAGCGGAAGAGAGGGCTGAAGCTAGGAAGAAAGAAACGGACGATCGTCAATTGGAGCAGAAGAAAATTGAGGCAGAGATATAAACTCGCAGGGAAAGAGAGAGGGAAAGACAGCACGAACTGGCGCTTAAGGCTTTAGAGAGTTCGGGCGCCTCTACTTCAAATAACGGAGAGCCGTCTTCGCCCCAGTCTCAATCAATGGATCTCTCCAGCACTCAATCTGCCCAATTAACTGCGATGTCTTTTGCTTTAGAGTCTTTTCCTAGCCCCAATGAAAAATATGACAGCTTCCTAGAGAAATTCGAGAGGCTCGCAAATCCGTATGGGTTAGAGAGTTTCCGCTGGGCACTTAAACTCTCAACGTCACTGAAAGGCAATGCTTATGACGTATACACAAAGCTGGGAACAAATCAACATGATTACGACATGTTGAAAAAGGCCATGCAAGAGCGGTTTGAGATGACCGCCCGAAAATTTCTGCAAATGTTCAGAAACAGCCGGAAAGAGAGCACGGAAACTTTTCCGCAGTTCTCTTCACGTCTCACGGGCTATTTGACAAAGTGCATTGAATTATCTGACATACCTCTTACATATGAGGGACTACTTGAACTTGTTCTTGTGGAACAGATAAAGTCAACTTTGTCAAACGAAACCCGTAGATTTTTGGCTGAACAGTGCGCAGTCAGGCTTGAGGACATCCTCAATAAGGCAGAACGCTATACCAATGCAATGGCCGAACTTCCCAGCACAAAACGTAAACCCACAGATGAGCCATCTTGTAAACAAAATCTAGAGCAGTAATCCTATTCTTCCAATCCTTCTCAACATTATAACCAACGAGATAATAATACCCATAAACCTCCCCAGGGAAAATGAAAATTCTACCAAACCCGATACCCCCCTAACAACCATTCTGATCAACCCACCAAGCCTACGTGGCAGCGCGGCCACCAAGATCAAGGAAAAAGGAAGACCCCTACACCAGGAACGTCTGATCAGGGCAAACAAACCGGTCCAAACCGCATTGGATGTTTGCATACAGCCCCGAAAGGTAGAGTCAATGTCAGTGATTCTCAACCTGAGGGGGACCGACCCTCAACGCGAGGAACTGTACTTTTGAATGGTACCTCTACTACTTGTCTCTTTGACACTGGACTAAGCTTTAGTTGTATTGTCGCTAGGCACCTAGTCAAACCAGGTCAGAACACAGAGGAAACCGTCAAAATAAGTGGAGTTCTCAAGAGTGATGCACCCAGGATGCTTCCTATCGCACTGTTAGAAATACACTCTGATTTTGTCAGAGGTGTTATTAAAGCGGCCATTATGGATGATCCTATCTACCCAGTTATCCTGGGATGTAGATATGTGTTTATTGGGAGACTACAGGAGCCGATTGTGGCAGCGGTAACCACAAGAAGACAAACTAAGAAGGAGAGGGAGCCTGCGCCAAATTTGTTGCCGAATGAACTGAAGGAGGCGCAACAAAAGGACCCTACTCTTGAGCTCTGCTTTAGAAAACTGCCCATGGCTAAGGACCCCAGACACAACGGAGACATCTTTTCTAAGGATGGCGTATTGTATCGTAGAACGGGCAACCCGGACACGGGGAATAACCAGCTCCTAGTACCGACGCAGTACAGAAGCCAGATCTTAGAAATGGGGCACTCTCTTCCCTTTAGCAGACATATGGGACAAAACGCCACTATTCAGCGAATAAAAACCCACTATTGGTGGCCAGGAATGAACTCTGACATCATCAGGTATGTGAAATCCTCCGCCCAGTGCCAACGGATGGCACCCAAGCATCGGACACCCTTTATTCCCATGGGTGATGCGCCAGTAGTGGGGACCTCATTTCAACAGGTTGTAGTCGACATCATTGGACCCCTGGAAAGGACCAAAAGAAGGAACAGGTTCATCCTGACCTTAGTCGACACATGCACTTTGTGGGCCGATGCTATACCGCTAACATGCACGAATTACAAGCATGTCGCAGAAGCCCTCGTGCAGATATTTACAAGTTTGGGTTTCCCTCAAAAAGTTTTGACGGACAATAAATCCCCATGCCGTAGCCTGTTGATGGAAGAGATTGTAACAATCCTGAGGAACCAGCACATCTACGCAAGCCCTTATAATCCGGCCGGAAGTGGGTTAGTAGAACGAGTCAACGGAACCCTCACCAGGATGTTACGTAAGCTGGGTCAGGAGAAACCGGAAGATTGGGACCTATATATATCGGCTGCCTTATTCGCCTACCGAGAGGTACCCCAAGCGTCTACGGGATTCCCGCCTGCTAAACTTTTATTTGGCAGACCTATTAAGGGGCCACTAGAAGCCTTACTTCGGTCCCTGACAGACCAGAAGGCTGACGAGACAGTCGTCTCTGCAAGCAAGTATGTATCTGAGCTCAAGGAAAGGTTAAAGCTAGGATGGGATCTAGCCAACACCAACCTTAAGAAAGCCCGCGCTAAACATACTAAAAGATACACCAAGCTGCAAAAGAGAGAGAACTACAACCAGGGGAGAAAGTTTTGTTGCTACTTCAAACCGGAAGCAATAAACTGCGCATCGGATGGCAAGGGCCGTTTACCGTCCTTAAAAAGATCTCACGTACCAATTACAAGATCTCCATCAAAGGAAAGGAGAAGGTCTTCCACATAAATCTGCTTAAGAAATATTTGGAAAGACCGGTGCCATCCTCCGAGCATCTCCTGGCTGTCGCCATAGCAACGGAAGACGAGGAAGATGATGATGGTTGCATGGAGTACCCATTGCAACCCACAGAATCCTTTAAAGATGTCAAGTTCGGCGACAATCTCTCACCAGAACAACAAACAGAAACCAGGGCGCTACTAAAACAGTACAGTGTAGTCTTAACGGATGCACCTGGTCGAACAAATCTCATCGAATTTGATATGAAATTAACAAACGAGACCCCTGTTCGAACCAGAGTTTACCCCATCCTGTACGCAAAAGCTGATACACTTCGCGGAGAAATAGACAAGCTGCGTCAGGCAGGAATTATCTGCGAGTCGACATCTCCTTATAGTTCGAGTGTAGTGCTGTTACAGAAGCCCAATAAGGAAGTTCGGCTGTGTATAGATTACCGGCTGCTAAACGCGGTAACGGAATTTCAGCCCGAACCTCTAAAACCCGTTTCTGAGTTGTTCACTAAGCTCAGCAAAGCAACAATTTTCTCCAAGATTGACCTCAGTAAAGGTTATTATCAAATACCAGTCAAGGAGGAAGTTAAACCATTGCTAGCTTTCAGCACTAGTGAAGGACATTACACATTTAATGTGATGCCGTTCGGATTGCATAACGCACAAGGAGTGTTTACCAGGATGATGAGAAAGCTTTTAGAACCCTTGCAAAGTCCCAACATCCATAATTTCATGGATGACATATTAATTGCATCGGAAACCTACGACGAACATATTGCTACGGTTTCTATGCTCCTCAGGAGACTACAGGAAACTGGTCTCACAGCCAGACCTAGCAAATGTCTCATCGGGTTTGAAAAGCTAGACTTCTTGGGGCATACTATTTCCCACGGCTGTAGTTGGCCTGTTCAGAAGAACGTGGAGAAAATAGCTGCAGACAAAAGGCCTCGAACGAAGAAAGACGTGCGTTCCTTCCTATCACTGTGTGCATATTATCAGAAATACATCGAGAACTTCAATGGACTGACAGCACCTCTGACTGACCTCACCAAGAAAGGTTGTCCTGATAAGGTCTTGTGGGATCAAAAGTGCGAACACGCGTACAGCACTTTAAAAGAACAGCTGTCTGCATACCCCATCCTAAGGTTACCTGACCTTAAGAAACCTTTCGTACTGAGAGTTGATGCGTCAGGTCAGGGCATCGGGTCAACATTGTTGCAAGCCGAGGACAGTGACCCGAATATGCTATTCCCGGTAGCTTACGGCAGTCGGAAACTGAACAAGGCTGAATTCAACTACAGTGTCGTTGAAAGAGAATGTCTCGCTCTGATTCATGGCATCAGACGCCATCATGAGTTTCTGTATGGTACATCTTTCACGGTGCAAACAGACCGTGCTCCATTAGCTTTCCTGTGTGCCAATAAGGAATTCAACGCAAGGATAATGCGTTAGGAGTTGTTATTGAGTGTTTATTCCTTCAAAGTGGAATATATTCCAGGAAAACAGAATGTAGGAGCTGACTTCTTGAGTAGAAACTGGACTACGGAGGAAGAGGACGAAATTGTAAATACCAATCATCCTAAAGCTACCGATCAGGGCAGCTTCATTGTCACGAAAGAAACATGAAAACGATTTTCCATGTCTGAAAAGAGGGAACGATTGTGACGGAAGGCTGGAGCTGACCTGAATTATTAGGATGACAGGGTATTTCCCTCTCCATAACATTAGAACCCCTGAACATTTGTTGTAACTTTTCATCAGCCTGGAACGTTGCACCTGGGCTAATTAAGCATGCCGCATTTCTACGAGGATTCTACACGTTGGATCATTAATATGTGAACTGCTACCTTCTGTGCATTTTGAGATCGCATGGCCTTTCTTCTTCTTCTTCTTCCGTCCTTAGCCAAAGACCGACTAAGCAGTCAGAGGCCATCACGCCTTGTGGCGTCTTAAGGGCAACAGCAGATTGATTTTCTCTGTTGCAGTTTCCCATCACGCCTAGCGGCGTCTTTAGGGCAACAACAAATAGATCCATCTGCCGTTGTTTCCGTAATCGGTGTGACAAGCCAACGGGTGATCAGCCCATTGGGCGCATGGCCTTTGATGAGAGGTTAAATCACGCCCACGACCATCTCTGAGAACGATTTATAGCAATCTTTTCCTTAAACGCCGGCCCAAATTGGACGTGGCCAGATACTCACCCCAGTTTTTAGAGCAATTAACAGCAGTTCATTTTCCTTACCTTGCTGTCACCCCGCCTAGTGGGAATTGCCAAAGCTTCTCGGGGAAAGCGGTCCCATCAAAGCCAGGCTGGTCTTCAGAATCAACGTAGAAGCGGTATACGATCTGAGGAATCGGGGAACTCCCAGCTAACAAAGTTAGTTTCTCGCAGAGATTTCGCACCCTCATGCGAGCAGCCAGAGACGAACGGAGATCGGAAGCCAGGGGGGCATCGCGGTTAACACAACGGCGTAGAACCTCGATTTTTCTCAAGATGAAGAAAGGTGTTAGAATCTAACATGTCCCACTCATCTTGCATTCCAATTAAATATATAGAGAACCTGAGAAACTGCATTTTATCATTCGTTCTGACAGAATTCTAAGATTCACTAGCATGTAGTTGGATTCCTGCTAGATTTCATCTAAATTGTTGGCTATTGGAGTGAATTCTTTTCTGTGCAGACGGTAATTTATACATTAGCTTCGAGTGATCAGTGGTCTAGTTATTTCATTTTTATTTCACTGGATTGTGGTGTAAATTTAACCTTATTAAATAAACCCATTTTCAAAGTGCTAGTGCAAACTAAATGTTACATCTATAAGTTAATTTCCTAATACAATAGCCGCGTAAATTAATTTTGCAGTCGTTAAGGGAATTATAACTTTAATACAGTTTAGTTGTGTATAGATAGATGTGCTTTTAACTATTAACTTCACGGGGAGCTTTTCTTGAATTTTATTAATTGAAGACGCGAGGGCAGAAAATAGTCTAACTGTAAATGTATCGAGCGGTAGATTTTAATATGATTTCATTGCATTTCATGTTTTTCTATCTGCATCCAGAATGATCTTTCGAACCTAGCATCCCAGCAATTAAGCAGCAATTAAGCAGCAATTAAGCAGCAATTAAGCATCCATTACGCAGCAATAAAATATATACAGAGTCCTGCCGACTCAGTTCGATTACTCCAGTGACTTATGAACATATTTAAAATTTAATCTTTGTGGCGATCCTGTTGGGACTCAGCTATCTGAAGTTTACAGAAATAAAGCAAACCCAAAGACTTTTTTAAGATCCCAATTCATAAAGTCGTTTTGAAGTTAACAAACTGGAAGAAGAACAGTTGCCAGTAGGAATATTTTACTCACTGCTCTATTTGTGAAGAAGAACATAGATTTACCTGAACACTGTCTGTCAAGTATATTCAGTGGATTTTAAACCCCTCCCCCCCCCCCCCCCCCCCCCCCCGAATAAGAACTTACCTTAGTGTTTTGTAGTTTGTGACATTACGGCAAAAGAAAGTTATCTACACCAGCTGTGCCAATCTTAGGAACCATACCATACCTCCCACCTAGCCAATTGCCTTTGCCATTCTTTAGGAACTTTATCTAATAAACAAACAGTACCGTTAAACTTCAACGTCCAGCGATTTCGGGACACTTTGTTAACTTCAACAACCCGCTAATCTGGGGCTGTACACGGAAGAAAATACATTTACCTAAGCCAAGGTTTAGTGCTGTTTTTTGTGTATTTCCTATGAAGTGCCAGAATTCACCATCTGGTAAGTCTGTGTGTGTGACTGTGTGCTGGCCAGCCCAAGCGTGTTTTTTGAATGAAAGGAGATTTAATCTTTTTTACCCTTATAATTAGTTCGACCTAGTATTAAGGCGTACTGTATTCATTGTACGGGATTTCTCCTAGCGGGATTGTTTAACTGTGTGCATTCCCCCTCCCGTAAAATTTGTTGAATAAAGGGAAACATTTGAGAACCCTAGCTTTTCCTCTACCCCTTATTACTGTAACCCCTTGTCTCAGAGTAATAAATTTACCGTTGGGTTAAATTGCCTATCTCTGATCATCATCATCACCCCTTCCCCCCCCCCCCCGTCTTTGGGACCAGGTCTTTTCTGTTAGTAATCAAAAGCGGGAAAGGTGTAGTGGATACTTCTCCGCAAAACCCCCTCATCCCTCCCCCTCCCCCCCCTCTTGTCATTTTTTATTTTGTAACCCATGATTTCTGACTGTAAACTGATAATTATTTGTGATCTGATTTTATGATAATAAAGGTATTAAAAACTTTATTAGCATTGGTGTCGGCTGCCAAAACCCAACATCCCCATATTCGTTATCGTAGTCTGTATTCATGTACGTTGTGCGTCAGAATCACCAAATCGGTGTGTACGCCTGAGTGACTGGAACTGACAAACAATTGTTTGTACAGAAGGGTGGTAGGAGTAGTTTTGAAAGACAAATATTGTCGTACATGAGACTGTCCTTACTCTTCCCAGCACTTGTGAATCTACTACCTCACTTTCCTAAATCCTTATTCTCACAGAGCCTTCACTATCATTCTACACTCTAAATATATATCCATCAGAACTCTCTCAGATAAAATTACGACACTTATCTACCTCTCTCTTGCTGAGGAATCCT
Source organism: Oreohelix idahoensis (assembly GCA_024509875.1). Lineage (NCBI taxonomy): Eukaryota > Metazoa > Mollusca > Gastropoda > Stylommatophora > Oreohelicidae > Oreohelix > Oreohelix idahoensis. The sequence continues at coordinate 261,173 of JAMPIV010023124.1, forward strand.
CGATTTATGTCCCGAAAAAGTCTCCCAGCTGCTGCTTTTCGAGTGGCTAACTCTTCTTTGATGCCTCCTTTCGGTCTATAATAGCTCCGAGGTATTTAAAGTGGTCGACCTGTTCTCCCAGCTTAATCTGATGTCGTCTTTCTTCTCGTGATATCATCATGGATTTTGTTTTAGAGCTGCTTATGACCATCCCTCTCTTCCCCAGCTCTTCCTTCCAGACTTGCAGGTTGGATTGGAGATGTGCCTCTGATTTAGCAATCAGGGCAACATCATCAGCAAATGCTAGCTCTGAAATACATTCCTGTCTCATCTTCCAGTACCTCAGTGAATACTTTCTTGTTCTCTCCTTACATGCCATGATGACATCGTCCATGAGGAGTATGAAAAGATAAGGTGACAGGATATCACTTTGTCTTACACCAGTGGTGGTCTTGAACTCTTCTGACTTATGGTTTGTTGTCCTCACATAATTTCTGCAAGACTTGTAGAAGCTCTGTATAGCATGAATCAGAGGTGCTGGAATGTTCTTCCTTGCCAATTAGTCCCAAAGTTTCCTCCAGGGGACCCTGTCAAACGCCTTTTTTATAATTATTAAATAGGCTTGCTCATACGTTTGCTATCATACTTCTAATGACTGAATAAACAATTATTTGTTTAGTTTAAAAAAACATAGAACAAATTTATTAGTCAATTAGTTCAACAAGTTAAATAAGGAATAAATGGGGGTGAAAGGTGAATTAAATTCTTCCTCACAGAGGTTGGATCGGGGCGCTATCAATGTTCGTGTTTTGCTGTTGCCTGTGACAAAAAATACGTAACTCCAGATGAGTCCTGCAGCTGTGGTTCATCAATTCTGTGACGACGAAAGCCTTCTCCACACTCTCTTCCACTAAAGGCGGTTACGGTGGATGCTTTTCCCTCACAATAGTGGCGTGAATACCACAAATTGTCTGATGGCTTGTAACCATGAACTTTAGACAAATAGAAAGAAACAAATGCCTGCTAAGTACATTTGTTCGCCGCAAACTAACAGGCGCATTGTCATGCGCTCCACCCACCAATGTTAACCTCTCAGAAGAATTAAATTCCCGAGCACACAGTGTGATTTAGGGAATATGATGAAAATTCACCAATATCATTCTGGGTGTTAACTATGAAATTGCGTCTGAAGTGCGTGAATAATGATTTGCCTGAATTACAATTAAAAAAGGTACATAAATCTCACAAGATAATATGTTACACCTTAGGCACATGTGATGTAATCCTCATTCATTAGTCATCACTACTCCCGTCGGAGTCTTGGGCGCTCTGCAGCCGGATTTCGCACACGACTAGTCAGAAACAATCACCAGCTCTTGCAGTAGTGGTTCATGCATATACTATTTTCATAAGTTGAGGTTGCCAGTCTTGTATATAACCACTTAGCAAGAAACCTGTAGAATTTACATTAGTAAATAAATTGTTTACACTTATCCTTAACATTTTGAGAATACACAATCTCCTTGCACAGATTTAGACTGGACACAGCTCTGTATTAGATGCTTCGAATTCACTTAGGTCTGGAAATTAGAGTCAATTCCTCTGACGGAGGGTGGTCTGCAAAATCCTGGCCTGGGAAAACTTTTGTTTAATTCCTCTATGACTTGGTCTAGGAAAATAGAGTTAATTCCTCTGACGGCGGGATGTTCTGTAAAATTACCTGAGCCTGGGAAAAATTTTGTTAAATTCCTCTTTGACTTGTGATCAAATTCCTAGGATTCCAGTCTTGTTTATTAAAGTCCTGGCCCCTTTAAGTTTCCAGTCTTGCATTAAAATGCGGGTTTACTTGTGAAATCCAAAGTTCCCCAATACTCGATCTGTTACTTATAGTTGTAGATTTTCTAAGTCCAGTGTCTCATTTTTCTTTCTGGATTTTAGGAGTCGATTATATTACTTGTGCGCTGTAGTCTCTCTCTGTGATCTGTGTCTGTGTTTTCTTCACACTACATTCTCAGTTCTTAGTGCAGATCACAGATTGCACTTCCGACAAATGTGCCAATAAAATACATTGTATATTTCAGCTCCTCAAAATGAACCAATTCAATCGAATCTCGTTCAGCACAACGTGGGTAGGGGCGTCTTTAAAATTCGAAAAATACCCTCATGTGTTTAAAAATATTAAATTTAATATCCACTCGTGACCTCTTACAGTGATGTCATATCGTTGCGTCAGACTTCCGCGGGCATCATGTGCACAACTCATAAACACCATCTGTGAACTCATTTGATGTCCAGATGCTACCTATCGCCAATATTGTCACTCCAGACAGATTATCGTGTTAATCACACACAGGGATGGTCCCATGGAACGATAAATGCATCTACCACCTGTGCAATCTGCCCACCTCAGACGGCTATCTCAGACAGACAATAATGGCTTCTATAGATGTTGATCGGGCGAGACCGTCTTGTCATGATAAGAATCTCCCTCGCTGACTGGGGATAATGACTCGGTATTGTTACGATAATACCCCAGTTCACCTGTCGGAACGTAAATAAGTCTGAGGAGTGGTAAACAAGATAAAGACAGTCCCATAGCAAAAGACTATCCCCTACTAGATGCAGCAGAGAGAGTAAAATAATGAATGAAAGGCAATAACAATTGCCACATAATAATGACAGGGGAGAGAAAAATAACAAAATATCGCTCGCACGGGGATGTAATGCAATGCTGTCGGAGTGGACTTGAGATCGCACAACCGTATCGTCACAAACAACATCAAAACATTAACTTACATTTTTTTTTTTTTTAAGCACGCTGAAATGTTTCCCTTCGTCCCAGATGAACGCTTTTTTGCTGGGTTTTTTTTTTTTAGTAACAGCATCCAACGGCAAACTCTGAATAAAAATGTCTACATAAGCTAATTTTCCCTCCGACAAAGCGGGAGGCCTGCCAGTTGCTTTATGTCAGGAAAAGGTCGAATGCAGGATAAAAATTAATTTACTTGCTAAAATGTATCCCAATGGTCAGAACACGACATGGAAGGAGCACAGAGACACGGAAGCAACAAAGGTCAACACGAGGATCTGACAGCTTCTTCTATTATGTATACAGCAGATGGATGCTAGTCCTGTGAAGTTAAACAAGATTGAGGTCCGATGACAGAAAACTTTTACTTTGTTGTTACACTTTTATGTTTATTTTGTAGGGGCGGAACCAGAAATGTCAAGCCAAAACATTTTTACGTAGGTTTTACGTTTTTGTCGTACGATGCCACGCCGATTTTACGGGTCGTTGGATTGTTATTTATTGTTCATGTTTCTCATTTAGCTCTCGCTTACTTTCCTTTATGATTTTGTTCATTTGTCCCTGACGAAGGCCTTTTGGCTGAAACATAGGCCACTTTCTTTCTCTTTTGACCTAGCAAGAAGTACTACTTTTGTTTTTTTTAATTAATGTTATTTTAAGCAAAAACAGAAAAGTTGGCATGAACACTCTGGGCAACTCCAGAACAAATAGAATGAAGGTGTGAAGTCGCATATTAGTATTTTTGGCATCTTTTCTTTGTTTCTTGTATGTTATTAGCAAGATCAGATATATGGCAAGAGATATCACACTGATACGTGTAGAAATTGTTCTAATATATTTCTCTGGCTTATGTATCCTTGACTGTGTACTATCATGTCCATTATGCGGGAAGTACTTTCGTCCATCGATACGAAAATTATAGTAAACTGATATAGAAAGAAAACCTCACAGCAATAGAACAAGTTAGAAAGAAAACCTCACAGCAATGGAAAAAGTTAGAAAGAAAACCTCACAGCAATGGAACAAGTTAGAAAGAAAACCTCACAGCAATGGAACAAGTTAGAAAGAAAACCTCACAGCAATGGAACAAGTTAGAAAGAAAACCTCACAGCAATGGAACAAGTTAGAAAGAAAACCTCACAGCAATGGAACAAGTTAGAAAGAAAACCTTACAGCAATGGAACAAGATAGAAAGAAAACCTCACAGCAATGGAACAAGTTAGAAAGAAAACCTTACAGCAATGGAACAAGTTAGAAAGAAAACATCACAGCAATGAAACAAGTTAGAAAAAAAATCTCACAGCAATGGAATATATTAAACATAGGTAGCCAAAAGAAGAATAGTATGTCACGGTCACCAACGAGGAACTGATGTTCAGACCCAGGCAAGGACCAGTTCCTTTGAAAAGTCGCTCATTCTACAGAGTTCTTCGAGTGATCAGATGTATTTCGTCAATCAAACGTAATCGTCAATCAAGCGTAATTGTGTGTTATGTATAATTTCGCACATACAAATAAATATCAACCGAAACTGAAAGCATTCAAACTGTGAGCCCACCTTAATTTTCTGAGGGTTGAATTATTTGGTGTCGTGGAATATTCTAATAGACATATATAAATTAAAAGGTAAATGTAAAGCGTAACAAATAAATTCTAATAAAGAAAAGAGCAATGGTAAAATAACAGTGCTGTCACAAGGAATGTACTCGAAATCCCCTTTGTTTTATGCTTCGTCTGCAAATTGTAACGCTTTCACGTTGATAGTAAAAGCCTACTATATTATTACCCGCTTTCTTCAATGAAACGTGTGCTGTATTTCTTGGAAAAACATTGAGAGGCAGACTGCGTAATGACCTAAATTAATCCTAACATTAATTATACTGCGTTACCAAAACGAACGAACAGATGGACTCAAATAGAAAGAGAGCGGGAGGGCTGAAAATCAGGAACGCATGCAACACGCGTCGCGCGATACACAATTACTACTATCACGCGTGTAAGGCCACATGCACTAACTTTTTTTTCAGACGGACAGTGATAAATTCACTACCCTTCCCAGAGTTATGTTTTTAAATCCTGAAAAACGCTTATAAGGAAAGATGACAATAGATGGGTTTACGTTTGAAAACATTACAGTACCCAGACAGCACATCTTCGAAACAGGAGATAGAAGAAATTGCATATTTTGAACGCAGCCACTTAGCTCTATTAAATATATATATTTGGGTTCCTTAGGGTTTGCTGACAAAGAATATGTAAAACGTTACGCAAATAGTCTAGGAATTAACAAGTTATAACCAAAATAAAATATTGGGGATGCCTGACAGCATGAAATCATTTCTGCTCATAAAATTTTTTTATAACGTGTTTGAAAAAAACCTTGCGTACGGAAATAGCCTACCATGTAAACTCCAAATTGATTGGAGCGCAACAAATATAAGACTAAACACGATTGGTCGGACTATAAATACTATATTTGGTTGTTAGGGGAGACGTAGGAAGTTAAAATTTTTTCAAACCCTTGTCGAAACGTGGCTCCATTGGCCAGACTCGCTGATATACTCACTTAGGAGCGTTAGTTCGAGACCACTAGTTCAAATAAGCTTGATAAAGCAACAGTGCGTTGAAGCCAGCTCACATTTTTGCTAAAATAAAAGCCTGGAACATAAGCAGATGGGAATTTGTGCCAGTATTTGTGCCAGAATTCATTGCTAATCAACGTATCTGTGTTTGTTTCCATGAATTGTGGTAAGCTTGAAACATTCAGTATCTTTTAATGAAAATTGAATGTGAATTGTTAATTTATGCCTGTATATATGTGTAGTTCAGTAGCAAACATGATGTAAAGCCTATAATGCTCCAGCCTGAACAGAAGGTGTCGGAGGAAAGTAAAACGGCATGGAATGGCCAAACAGTACACTGACACCTAGATGATTGACTAGAAAGAAATAATGCTGGAAGTGCAGAGGCGTAGTAACCATTAAGGAGGTTAATACTGGTATAAAGTATTTCAGATGAAGCTGACAGTTGGCCTAACGCTCTGAACTCAATGTTTGTGATGTATTGTGCTCAGTGTAAAAAGAGAGTATAAATTAGTTATGAAGTAGAAGGTACATCCTTCTTGTTTTCAGGGACCGTGGTCTTGATGGTATTGAGCAGCACCTAGTCAGAGCTTTGCTGAATCCAGAGTCGGACAGCATACTCCTTGGTCCATTTAGCTATCAGTGAGGTGTCTCCAGAGCACAGGGGAGAAATCGAGCAGAGGAGTCTTTTCCTGCCGCCATCACGCAAGATAAGCTGATGTGGCCAGCTGAGCTCAAAATTATGTACCCCCATCTAAAAATAACAATGTAACATAAACTTAAGAGGGGAAGTAAATTGTTTTAATATCAGGAACTGAGAACATCTCCAATACTAGTTCCAAATAAGACAAACTATTGAAGTCATGATGACAAATACCAACAGAGCTTGAACAAAACAAAACCAGTATTACCTCATACTACTACTACTACACAACTGACACACATAGGATACTTTTAATAATATATGTCACTACAATATTCATATTGAGAAATTCTGTACATATAACTTGTAATTAAAATTGATTGTGATTCCTGGTTCCCTTTGTATTTGAATCAGGACACATATTCATTCATGACAGCAATGAATACATATTGTTATTTGAAAAGTTATCAGTGACTCCTTTAAGATATCCTTGTAGAGTGTTTTATGTATGTGAGTGTCACAGTGTTGTCAAGTGTGGTGGAATAAATTAAATTGTTTATCCGTCTGTTGTTGTTATGACTTACACTTCATCATACACATACCCTAGACATACAACGTAGTCATCACACTATTCCAGAATAATTCTGACTGAGATATATATATATATGTGGCAGCAAGTAAGGTTATCTATAATACACTACTCTTATTAGATATAGATACCTTCACAGCTGATCTCAGTCAGTACACTAAGTCCCCTATAAATATTTATAACATCCCACTTCACCACATTTGGTTTATTTTGTATAATTAAGCAGGTGTTTCCACGAATGTCAAGTTAAAAGTCATAGCGAGATTTCCCAGCATGTCTTCTATGTCTGCTTGTGACTCTTAAATTAACTCGAAGGCAGACATGACTACAACTTGAGTGGAAAGAAAACCCACAAAGACTTGGGCATACATACCGTAGACATAACTATTGTTTTGGTGGTAAGAAGATCCACAAGGGCTTTGGATATATACACCGGAGGTAAATAAAATCGCGTATACTTTTCCAGACCTGGCAATCTAATTAAATAATTAAACAACGCTTAGGGAGGTTCAAACTGCCTTCCTAAACAGCGAAAAACACAGGAAGAAAAACCAACTGGGGCGAATGTCTCAATAACTAAAATGTGTATGTTTATGTAATTAGATGGCAGTCTTGAACTTCCTATTTGTCGTCTTTACTCTTCTCACTTTTTAACAGGACTGTGGGGTCGGAATCGGGAGTATGAGTCGTGGAATCGGTCGTTTTTTTAGTGGAGCTGGTAAACAAATTTTGGACTCCAACTCCGAATTTTATGCTAAACAACTGGTAGTCGGAGTCGGACCTATAATTCCATGAGCTGGAATCGGTCAGAAAATTGGTTGGCTGACTCCACAACCCTGCTTTTCAGTGAGGATGATTTGCATGAATGATGAGTGCAGGGATATTGGGATTGTAAAGGTTCGAAAAGCCAAGCCCTAAATAATTTGACAGTGCGAACAATGAGAAAGGGGAGTTAGTTCGAGGATGAAAAAAGCAATGATATCAGCAAAGTTAAAAATAATTATGTGTGAACATATTATAGTTTTCACGTGCAAATGAGACGAAACGAGTACAAAAAAAGGAAACAGGTATTTATAAATAAATGGCGCAATGAATGAAACTCAGTCTTATACCAGTCATTATATCTGCTAGTTTGAAATAAATGCAGAATGAGCTTTGTCTTGCAGTCACACGGAGAAACACGAAGCCGGCTGATAGAACTCCTGCAAATTGGAAACCGCTGAAAATGGAAGCCGAGAAATGGAAACACAACCACACATGAGATGGGAGGGAAATGGATCTGGAACGAAGGAAGGAAAGAGAAAACAGAGGGCGGTAAAATGACGCAAAAATAATAAGAAATCTATGCACACCGCAATTGTCATTCGACATCCTCTACGACTCACATTACCATGTTTATTGGGCACATAAAAACCGTTTGAAACCGCAGATCTTTCTCCCGCCCCGCGCGCCATCGATCTGAGCTGGCCCTGTCCTCGCGATTTGCAAATTTCTCAAAACTGCGCAATTGCATGGTCAAGATATTGATGGGTCTCCGAAAATTCAAAACCGAAAAGGAAATGAAATGGCCTTCATTACGAGGCGAACACTCGGTTTAATTACAGCATTCAGCCTTTCCCCGATCGATGGACTGCGCCAAATGCTTCATAATAATAATAAAGTCAGGTCTCGTTAACTTAAGGGTATTTTAGTTTGAGAGTGGTAATATGGAAAAACGTGAATCAAATGGTGAACACAGAATGATAACCGTTGGAGTGAGCAAAGCAATATGTGTACTTCTAGAGCTGAAAACCGTTGGAGTGAGCAATATGTGTACATTAGGAGCTGAAAACCGTTGAACTGAGCAATATGTGTACTTCTGGAGCTACTGCTGTGTACATGACAAATTTAGTCAGTACTAGAACAAAGCAGTCACTTTTGCATTGCCACGATAATCATTGCGGGTTAATTTTCTTCCTTATTTTATTTATTTTTGTGTGTGTGCAGATTTTTGGGAACAACTGTTATGAAGCGTGTTTTTTTTTTTTCCTTTTTTGTCAGCGTCCTTAGATACATTTTTCTTTCAGTTCGGCAACACTTGAACATGACATTGGAGGAGGCAGGAGGGCTGGCTAGAGATCGAGAGTTTTTCAGGCGGGCTGTGATGAGAGCGACGTTCTGCAAAGGACATGCTTCATGATGATGATAATGATGATGATGATGATGATGATGATGATGAACACTTGAAGTTGGTACACTTTAATCAATCAATCAATACCCTTTAGCTCCTCGAGGAGCATAGGCCTTTAACAAACACATGCCAAGTCTTCCTGTCCTGTGCCATCCGCTCAAGTTCTTTCCATGTTTTCCTCATCATTTTCCCCTCTGTATCCAGTTCTCTTCTCCATGTGTTTCTTGGTCTACCTCTGCCTTTCATTCCCTGTGGATTCCAGAACAAGGACTGCCTTGTAATGCTATCTATCAACAGGCTTCCTCAATGTGTGTCCTATCCATCGCCAGCGTCTTCTTTTCAACTCTTGTTCCACTGGCACTTGTCAGGTTCTTGTCATCAATTCCACATTTGTGACTTTGTCATACCATTTCAGTCCTTCTATTCTACGCAAGCACCCGTTTATAAAAGTCTGTAGCTTTTTGGTTGTTGTATTTGTTGCTCTCCGCGTCTCAGAGCCATACAATAGGACTGACTTGACATTTGAGTTGAAGATTCTTATTTTCGTGTTGGACTTGATTTCTCTTGTTCTCCATATGTTTCCCAATGCAATGAAATCTCCTCTTGTTTTTGTATTCTTATTTTGTAATCATTGTCTGCCCCTCCGTCTATATTACTGCCAAGATATGTGTACGATCGATTCTACATCCTTTAGTGGCGTTTCTTCAAGTTCAATCTTGTTATTATTTCTTGCATTTATTCTCATAATCTTTGTCTTTTCCCTGTGTATTTTCAGGCCCACTTGTTGTGACCTCTCATCGAGAATTTTAATTTTCTCTTGCATCTGATTATGGTTATGGGACAGAAGAGCCAAGTCATCTACAAAATCTCAACACCAATTGAAGAGTTGGAAAAGATTACTCACCTCCAGCCTATGGAGGATAGAAGAGTTAGCAGAGCCCAGCAACAAGCCGAGAAATTCAGGAGGCTGATAGACCACCCAATGCATCAGAGAATAAATGGACTTGGAAGGGAAAACTGAAGCAAAGCAACTTTGTAGAGACAGTCAAAACAAAGATGAGAGCAGACCCCATAAACGCAATATCAACAGCTACGCCAATATGTACTGCACACAAGCTACCAATTTGGAAACAACAGTGCTTCCCTGAAATGATAGAAAACGTTCCTGGTATTGAGAGAAAGAACAGCCAAAATTAAACAGAAAGGAGAGTCCAAACCACAAAATATGTAGAGAAACATTACCCTAGCAATACCTGGATCAATGCATACACAGATGGATCAGCAACTAATGCAACAGAAGAAGGGGGTAGAGGAGTCTTCTTGAGCTTAAGCAATGGCACACAAAAAAAGATAGCAGTCGCAATAGGGACATTTTCAAGTAACTTCAGAGCAGAGGCAGAGGCCTTAAAAACTGCATCAGAAATTCTAATGACAGAAGAAAGCTCAGAGAGACCAGTAGCTATCTTCTCAGATGCGCTGTTAGGGATTATAACGCTGAAAAGTCAAAGTAATGCTGAACTGGATTACCTTAGAGTAACACTTCACAGACTATGTCAGCAATACAAAAGAGTCGTGATACAGTGGATCCCTTCTCACTGTAACATCCCTTGAAATGAAAAGGGTGACAGATTGGCAAAGGAAGGGGGAAAACTTCCTCAACTTGACAAAAATATAACTTATGAGGAGGCCAAGAGTTTTATCAAGCGCAGATGCAGGCACAAGTGGGAAGCAGAGCATCCAGGCTACACACAAAATGATCTGCATTACCAGCTCAGCAGAAGAGAACAAGTGGTAATCTTCAGACTTCGCACAGGTCATAACAGATTGAGATACCATCTATTCAACAAATTAAAAATAGGAACTACTGATGAGTGTGACTGTGGCACTGATAAAATGACTGCCGAACATCTGCTTCAAAGATGCCCAACATATGAGTGTTACCACTCATTTTGCACGCAGGCTTGCTAAGGCATCGCTGTGCACAGCTGAGAGGTACACGCGACGGACCAGTGCTGAACGCTAGCTATTGGTTAAGGTGTGACCTATATGTAAATGAGTGTATGACGTAGGCAATGTCGGCGGCGAAGAAACGAACGGTGGACGTTCGGGGTGACCGGCATTCGAGGTGTTTGTTCGTCCTAATGGGACAGTGTGTGTTTTTAAGAGTTCCATACTAGGGTTCTCATTTTTTATTAAATTATTGTCAGATTATCTACTGACACTACTTCAAGAATGTGTGTTTGAGTGATGTGTGACAAGACGGCAGACAGAAGGTAGTACGTAACTGTGTAATACAAATTAACATTCATGACAAGGTCGTTTTGGAATATTTGCAGACAGTTTGACCTCTAACGGCCAGCTGTACAGTTCATCGATTCTTACTGCCAGAGATAATATGGTTATTATGGAGCATCATTTTTATACAAATGTCTCAATGTGTGAAGTACTCAGTGTTGTGAATATCGTCAATTAAAATCGTGTTAATTGTACGATGGACTGAGCGTACTTATTTCAAGTTGGTCTGACTGCATTTACATGTGGATGTTATACATGCCAACCCACGACATAACATGTGTTACCGATAACATTTACAATTACACATAAACACGAGGTAACACCCAATGGTGGCCAGCAAACGGGAGTTTGTTTTTTTCTCCAATTCGAAATTCATCATTATGAAGCCTTCTGTCTGAGCCACTTTTACAAAATTTGCGCTATCGGCGAGCCATACTTTTCAGCGCATACAAACTGCACTGCGCAGCTTGAGTTGACCTTTTCACGTCAGCAGCGAATTAGCGGCAGGATCCAAAAACATTAACAAGCCTACTACAAACTTATTAATTTTGATGCGGTCAAGAGTTTGAACTATTTTTATTGTCATCAATGACATTTCTATTCTATAAGTATTTGCATCAGTTTTGGCAGCAGAATTTCAACTTTCTTCGAAATTGATCAAGCTCAGCGAAGATTTTCAGCCTCCAGCCCTCCACGTCTTGCACAGTCAGACAAGACAAGATGGCGTATTCGGCAACAACAACAAAATCATTGTTTTTGTAAACAACAATGAAGAATTTCAACACTATCATCCTCCTGTAGTGAGAGTAATCGATTCCATTCTGTCCAGTACCATACCTGGGGAGGATTCACTATAAGCTAAGTGGTCTATCTCTTGTCGGCTTAGTTTAGATATATCCTGTGCAGAGCCTTTTGTTTTCTGCATGTTTTATGTTTCTTTGTGTATTTTAAGGGGGGTCAGTGAAGGACTTGATCATAGGAAAACATCCCGCTCTGGCTGGGCCTAAGATCAAGGTTGTCTGTAGGATTGGTAGGTGATTATTTCAGGATTGAGGGTCCGGCGCACATGGCCGAGTGGATAACGCTTCACCTGAATTAATCATATCCTTTTTTCCGTTTAGTTGTGTTGTCACGTGATGCTTGGTGTTCAAGTTCGTTGAGTGTTTCTGATTATTTCGTTTTGGCAACATTATTGTTTGTACACAGTTGATCGTACCTTGCTGTCCCTCAGTTCCTGTGTGTATTAAATGTAGTAAAGCGTGTTTGTCTTGTTATTTTGTTAGACAAAGCATTGTTATTTTTATTTTTACTTAAATACATTTTTATTTATTTTATTTTATTTTTTTTATTATTTTTCTACATTAGTATTGTCTTTCTTGGCTTGTTGTACTGTGCCCGGGTCATAGTTTGTCTTGTCTACTTCACGAGATTAACATATGCTCACATAATATTTTTCACTTGCTTTATCTTGACATTTATAAGAATTTGCATTGGTACTGCTAATTACTATATAATACACATTTTACTTCACAAGTAAGTCATTTATAACCTTCTAACATGGCTACTCTGGAGCATTTTATTCTATTGGGAGAAAAACTTGGTAAGCAGGGACAAGCTTTGGAAGAGTTTGCCATGGAGCTACTTACAAGAGAAGAGAGTAGATTGGAGAAAGAGGAACAAAAAAGGCTAGAAGATATTGCCAGAGAAGAAAGGGCACAAGCAAGAGAAGAGAAAAGAAGACAAGAAGAGATTGAAGAGAAAATAAGACGAGAGGAGATTGAAAAGAAAAGAAGACAAGAAGAGATTGAAGAGAAAAGAAGACAAGAAGAGATTGAAGAGAAAAGAAGACAAGAAGATTTTGCAGAGAGAAGAAGACAGGAAGATTTGGCAGAAAGGAAAAGACAAGATGAGATAGATTTAGCAGCGAAAAAAGCTCAATTTGAGCATGAAGAGAAGATGGCTTCTTTAAATTTAGATAGATCTAAAATAGAATCTGGCAATTCACAAAATCAGGAAGTGACAGGTTCGTCTAAGAAAGTACTTCCTAACACAATTAAACTTCATTTACCCAAATTTAACCAGAATTCTGATGACATATCTTGCTTTATAAATCGTTTTGAGACAGTATGTACAGAATACAAACTTGAAAGATCATCATGGGTGGTCCATTTAATGCAAATAGTTACAGGTGATGCTTTGACTGCTATTTTAACTATGGATGAGAACAATAGGCAATCCTATGATGCAGCTAAGGCGTTACTTCTACGAAGGTACCAACTTGATGAGAATGGGTATAGAATGAGGTTCAAAAAACTCATACCCGACATGAACAAGGACTTCTCGGATTTCATTTCATCTATTAAATTATGTTTTGATAGATGGATTGGTTTGGCTAAGATTGAACATACATTTGAGGGTCTTAAGGATCTCATATTGAGGGACAAAGGTGTATCCTCCATTAGTTCAGATTTTTAAATATTTATGCAGGAACGCAAAAACTGAATCTTTGCAAGCTGTTGAGTCTTTAGGTCGACAATTTATGACAGCTCATCCGGGGCAGGTTGTGAGCAACTCCACTGTGAAAGAGTCATTACCAGTTGCTTCGGCTCGTTCTGTGCAAATACAAAACCCAGGAGCCAGATCAAAAAGCATGGATCGGAATTTTGGTCAGAACAGAGACCGAAATGTCGGATCGTTTCGTGGACGGTACAATTTCGATACTCGACCATCTCAAGATCAAAGAAATTTTCGTCAATATCCTGGAGGTAATGGACCATCTCAAATGTACAATAGGTCAAACAGAGGATGGCGTAGGCCTGATAATTCCTACATGTATAGAAGTGACAGATATTATAATGATGAGAACAGCCAGAACTCTCCACCTTTTCAACACTGTATAGGGTGCACATGCCCTCAACATTCTAATAATCATCAGAACGGAAGAGGAAACCGAAATAACTATCGTGGAAAAAACAACTTTCAGCGCTCACGAAGTGTGGAACGTTCAAACTCAAACTCGAGTCATAATAGCAACACAGGGATTGTCGATCAGAATAATGTTAACACCAATCTTGCTAATGCTTGTGCTGTTGACTTGTTCAATACATCAAATTGTTCTGAGTGTAGCACTTTATTTCAGCCAGGCGTGGTGTCGCGACTATCTTGTGGACATCCCATCCCTGCATTGGTACCAGCTTTAGCCTCCCATGATGGACAAGGGTCACTTACTTTTTACAAGGGTTTCTTAAATAACAATCTTGTTTCAGTTTTAAGAGATACAGGTTGCACCACTGTGGGTGTACGCAAGTCCCTTGTTGACCCTTCCTGCTGCACAGGGGAAATGGTAAAATGTATTACATTTGGTGGAACGGCAGAATTCTATCCACTAGCCATTGTACACATTGACACACCATTCTTTTCAGGGCAAGTTAAAGTTTGTTTATTGGAGGATCCAGTTGCTGAATTGATCCTGGGTAATCTTGTTGGCATAAAAGAATGTTCCACCCAAGATATTGAAATCTGGGAACGTCAGCATAGGCTGCACGCAAATGTGGTGACAACAAGAGCACAATCACATGCTCAAAGTCAGAGTGAAGTGCTGGGCAATGATGATGATGAAGAACATCAAAAACCTATGCTCACCAAGACTTCATTCATTGAAATGCAGAAGACTGACAAATCCCTGAAAAGGTTTTTTAAGTTGGTGAGACCACATGATTCTGATTGCTCAGAAAAATCATGTCCTTGGTACTCTATCAAAAATGATATTTTAATGCGTAATTATACAGACTCTACGTTAGTGCGTAGTCAAATTCTTGTACCAACTGTGGTTCGGCCATACATTCTTAGGCATGCACATGACACAAACTGTGCAGGTCACATGGGTTTTGCTAGGACAAAATACAGAGTCTTGTCTGACTTTTATTGGCCTGGAGTGGTGAAGGATGTCAAAATGTTTTGTCGTTCTTGTAAAATATGCCAAGAGGTGGCTACAAAAGGAGCTTATCATAATGCACCCATTCAGGCTGCTGATATCTCTGTGCGACCATTCGCAAAAATAGCCATAGACTTAATAGGTCCACTAATGGTTCCTTCAGCCAGAGGTCACAGGTTTGTCCTTACCTGTATTGATATGTGTACTAGGTGGCCTGAAGCAATACCTCTTAAACATATTGCTACCAGTGATGTGGCTGATGCACTTCTCCTAATTTTTACGAGATTGGGTTTCCCAGATAAAATTCTATCTGATAGGGGACCACAGTTTGTGTCAGACGTCATGTCACAGGTCTTGAATCTATGTAATATAGATAGATCTCTGAGCTCCGTATATCATGCCATGTCAAACGGTATGGTAGAACGGCTAAATAGGTCTTTGAAACAAATGCTAGGTAAGGTGACCACTAGTTATCCACAAGACTGGGACAGAATGCTCCCAGCAGTGCTGTTTGCTTATCGGGAAGTTCCCAATGAACACACTGGGTTTTCTCCTTTTGAGCTCCTTTATGGTGCTCCACCACGAGGACCCATGTCAATGATAAAACAGCTACTGTCAGGTCCAGAAATATCCTCCGAAGTTCAGTCATCTTATGACTATGTGGTTAACCTGCGTCAGAAACTTCTTGAGTCTTGGCAAATTGCTGTCAATTCTTCTGAAAAGGCAAAAGAAAAAGCTCGGTCCCTTCAAAATCGACGAAAAAAGCTTAGACAATTAATGCCAGGGGACAAGGCTTATGTATTGTTACCAACAAGACAAAATTGCCTTCTTATTTCTTGGAGGGGACCATATAAAATTATGTCAAAACTCACAGATGTTGACTATATTCTTGACGTTGATGGCAAGAATAAAACCATTCATATCAATATGCTAAAGGAATTCCAGGATAGACCTGCATATCTCAAGCCTATTTTTGATGTTTTGGATGAATCCTTTGATCGTCCTACGTCATATTCCTCCTTATCTGTTATTCAGGAAGAAGCTACTGCATTCCCTGACATACCCTTACCTCTTCCTGCAATATCACTGCAGCCTTCAGAATCGTGGCTAAATGTTTCTATCTGTCCTGATCTGTCTGCGGCACAACAAAGTCAAGTCCTTGCAATTCTTGAGTCCTATCAACAAGTCCTTACTGATATTCCTGGTCGGACGTCTATCATTTCTCACGATATTAAACTCACAGATAATCGTCCTATTCACTTGAAACCTTACCCTATCCCTATCCACTTTCAGGATCGGGTCGAAAAGGAATTGGACGAGATGCTAAAACTTAATATCATTTCACATTCAGAGTCACCATATTCTTTCCCGATGGTCATCATCAGAAAAAAAGATAAGAGTATTAGATTATGCATTGATTTCCGTAGACTCAATAGTATAACAGAGTCTGACGCAGAGCCAATGCCAGTTCTTGAGGAATTATTAGCAAAACTTTCGGAAGCTAAGTATTTTAGTAAATTTGACCTATCCAAGGGGTATTGGCAGGTACCTCTCACAGAAAAAGCTAAACCTCTCACTGCTTTTGCTACTCCTAAAGGTCTCTTTCATTGGAATTTCATGTGCTTTGGCTTGGTGAATGCACCAGCTACCTTTGTCCGCATGATGAGAAAACTTTTTTCCCACAGATCTGATATTATCTCTTATATAGATGATATTTGTTTGTTCCACAACTCTTGGGACGAACATGTTTCTGGACTTAAATCTCTACTCGAGATTCTTCGGTCACATGGTCTTACTGCAAAGCCTTCTAAGATTCACATAGGGTTCCACGAAATCTCCTTCTTAGGTCACAGAGTTGGACACGGATTTCTCAAAACTGAAGACAACACTATTTCAAAAATTCTTAATTTGTCCATTCCTCGGACAAAGAAACAAGTAAGAAGCCACCTGGGTCTTGTCCAGTTCTACAATAAATTTATGCCACATCTGTCCTCCATTACTTCAGTTCTATCTGAGTTGACTACAAAAGGCTCTCCTAATAGGATTGTCTGGACTGAGCACTGTGACAGAGCTCTAGCCCATTTAAAAGAATTTTTTTCATCTGAGCCTATATTAAAATTACCTGATCCAAAATTAATTTTCATCCTCAGAACGGACGCTTCACAGTATGGGATCGGTGGTGCCTTAATGCAGGAGGTGGATGGAATACTTCATCCAGTTCTGTATATCTCGCGTAAGCTCTCTCAAACTGAATGCAGATACCCCATAATTGAGAAAGAGCTTCTAGCGATTATCTGGTCGGTGACCAAACTTCAGCGATACCTTCTTGGGTCTCGTTTCATTATTGAGACAGACCAGAAGGCTCTCTCGTATTTACAGAGTGCACAGATGAAAAACCCAAGGGTCGCAAGATATGCGATAAACTTACAAGCATATGACTACATCATCCACCCAATTGATGGCAAGTCCAACGTTATCGCAGATGTGTTATCGCGTTACCCACAAACAGATAATACAGATTCTCAAGCATTTGGCATCGTGGAGAATAAATTAATGCCTATACCATGACCATAACACAGAGCTGAACCTCAACATCTACCATTGGATTTGAATCATGATGTCGAGGGTACCCACAGATATGAGGTGCTTGATAGTCATTTCCTGACTTTTGAATATGACATTACAAGACATTGTTATGCATGGTGAATTTTTTTTTTTTTTTTTTTTTTTTGGTCTCGGCACATGCTCAATGGTAACTTCGTCCACACAGCTATCCAAAGACATTTGTAAGTGACTTTCTTTCCTGCGGGTACTTTGAAACTTAGGTGTTTGATGATCAAGAATTAAGGACATGGTCACAGACTTCTCCAACTCACTATCAAGCAGTATTGACTGGTATCATCTGTTATTTCAACAAATACTACGTGTCTGGAACTTTTATTGACACATCTTGTGCAGAATGCTTAAAATCGGATTGACTTTTGGCGTAAAGGAAACTCACATCTGGAACATTTTCATAACCATACCATTTAAGGGACGATAAAATTAAGAAGTGATAATACCTATGCCTTACTTTAAGAACTTTAACTAGTTTCATTATTTCAAGATGATGAACACATCTTAGACATTATCACATGGACATAATTAAATTTACAGTTTTTTTTCTTCTGTTTTTTCAATATGGTTTAATATCATTCAATTAGCTAGTTAAATTGATTCATCATTTAATTATTTCATTGAACTTCTCCATGTATCATGCATCACAATTTTATTATCATATTTCATCATTTGACATCTCCATTTAGTTTTTTTTTTTCCATTCCTTGAATCTTTTTCTATGGACAATTAATCATATCTAAAATACACGACTTTGTGAAATGGTCCAGGGTTTGTCATCCTCCTTTGAGGAAAACTTTCAGTTTTCGCTGGGGGGCGGGGTAGTGTTACCACTCATTTTGCACGCAGGCTTGCTAAGGCATCGCTGTGCACAGCTGAGAGGTACACGCGACGGACCAGTGCTGAACGCTAGCTATTGGTTAAGGTGTGACCTATATGTAAATGAGTGTATGACGTAGGCAATGTCGGCGGCGAAGAAACGAACGGTGGACGTTTGGGGTGACCGGCATTCGAGGTGTTTGTTCGTCCTAATGGGACAGTGTGTGTTTTTAAGAGTTCCATACTAGGGTTCTCATTTTTTATTAAATTATTGTCAGATTATCTAATGACACTACTTCAAGAATGTGTGTTTGAGTGATGTGTGGCAAGACGGCAGACAGAAGGTAGTACGTAACTGTGTAATACAAATTAACATTCATGACAAGGTCGTTTTGGAATATTTGCAGACAGTTTGACCTCTAACGGCCAGCTGTACAGTTCATCGATTCTTACTGCCAGAGATAATATGGTTATTATGGAGCATCATTTTTATACAAATGTCTCAATGTGTGAAGTACTCAGTGTTGTGAATATCGTCAATTAAAATCGTGTTAATTGTACGATGGACTGAGCGTACTTATTTCAAGTTGGTCTGACTGCATTTACATGTGGATGTTATACATGCCAACCCACGACATAACATGTGTTACCGATAACATTCACAATTACATATAAACACGAGGTAACAATGAGGAACAGAGAAAACGCATATGACCATCACCAGTACCATTCCAGGAGAAAATCTACGGAGATATCAACAGCCTCAGGCTGACCACTGCGACCTTTGAACTTATTCAAGTTGACATTTGAGGGTGAACGAAGAAGAAGATCTGCAAAATCCAGATCATCAAGCTGTTTGGTCAGATTCCACTGGATTCCATTTCTGTTGTGTGATGTCGATGTTTTCATAAACAAATCTATTGCTAGTAAGAAAAGAAATGGAGACAAGAGGCATCCCTGTCTCACTCCCGTTCTAATCCTAAACGGTTCTGTAAGTTGTTCTTCATGAAGAACTCTGCATGTCATGTCTTCATAGGTCTTCCTTATTAAGTTAATGATCTTCATGTGAACTCCATAATGCCTCATCAATTTCAAAAGTGATTTTCTGTCTACGCTGTCAAATGACTTTCATAGTCCACGAATCCGATGTGTAGCGGTGAATTTCATTTCAGACTTTGTTCAACTATTATTTTCAATGTGGTTATCTGCTCTGTACAGGATCTGTTTTGTCGAAAACCTGCTTGTTCATCTCTCAGTTGCTTGTCTATGGACTCTTTTAATCTCTCAAGGATGATTCTGTTTAATACTTTTCCTGGCACTGATAGTAACACTATTCCTCTATAATTTGTGCACTCTTGTAAATTTCCCTTCTTAGGCAACTTGACCAGATAACCTTCCTTCCATTTTGCTGGCATTTCCTCTCTCTCCCAGACTTTGCCAAGTAGTTTGTATAATATCTCTGTAGAGGAATCGATATATGTTTTGATGGCCTCTGCTGGAATTCCATCTGGATCAGCTACTTTTCCATCTTTCAGAAGCTTTATGGCTTTCTTTATTTCTTTTATACTTGGCCACTCACAGCTGATTAGTAGCTCCTCTTCTGCTGGCTGAATGTCTGGAGGATTAGTTGGAGCTGGTCTGTTGAGAAGTTCCTCAAAATTTTCTGTCCATTTCTTCATTTGTTCTTGTATATTACTAAGCAATTTTCCATTCTTGTATTTTATGAAACAATTTGCCTGCTTATATTTCCCTGTTAGCTTCTTTGTGTTGTTGCACAGGTCCCTCATATTTCCTTTCGCTGCAACTTCCTCTGCTTCCCTTGCCAACTCTTCAATATACTTCCTCTTGTCTCTTTTGATGCTTCTTCTTACTTTTTTGTTTGCTTCTATGTACACTTCATGAGCCTTGGTTTTGGAGCTTCTGGTTTTGCTTCTGTTTAAATCTGCTTTCTTGTTTTTCCTGTCTTCTATCTTGGTAATGGTTTCTATTGTTATCCATGCTTTATGCTGATGTTCTCTTTTTCTCAGTACTTCTTCACATCTCTGTTTCACTACGGCAGTATCAGTTACATTTTTGAACTTATTTTTATTGCATGCTTTCAAATATCGCACTTTCTTTCTTTCTCTCTCTCTGCTATATGTAGCAGATATTTGGTATTTCATTCTTACACTCCTCTTAGCGATATATGTATGTGTGTTTATCTGTCTATCCCTGCGGATAGATTAGACGATGATGCAAGGATGACCGACAGAAATCCTATTGTACCACAAGGGTGCGACTGTTTTCGCACGTAAATGGCCAAGCGAATTTACTTAGCGCTGACAAGGCTCGTGTGACCGACTAATTATTGTCGTGATAAGACACAGCACAGATGGTCAAACAGGAGTTTGTGTTTGCACAAGGAGCGCCGGTCAAGAATCGACCTGGTGGGATGACAGACACACCTGAGCGGAAATGGTGTAATATTTCCGGGTAGAAGTAAGAAGTTATATATAAACATTGACGAGAATATTTGAATGTCACGATTGCCATATATGGGAATTGTGACCTCTGCATTTCGTTCAAATTTTCTCATGTCGAAAATATTCTGAATTTCCAAACGGGACATGCATGTTTGAAAACGATTGGCTTGTTACTTAGCTTCGTAACAAACACATGCGTGGGAAGACAGGGAACATAACCTGATTATTTTCACTGTTAACATTTACTGTGAAGATCGCTTGCCACGACGACACCAGTCCCTGAGTTAGAATTCAGAATTCCTTTTATCAGGCCGGACCTTTTCTTGGAGAATCTTGACGGACTTACAAAAACAGCCCAGGAAATCTCTTTCATTTTAATAAGGAAACCGGGACTGAGGAAACTGAAAACACACTGATGTAGTGGAAGGTTTTATAAGTGTGAGATGATAGTGCTAGAGTAGAAATAGTATTCTCTCCAGAATGTGTGAGGTCCCAGTGACAGAGAAGTACACTGGTATCACTCGATAGTCACGGCTGTGAAAGTATCTGGACTGAAAATATTCAGAGAACAGTCAGACCTTACTGCGCCACCTCCGCTGTGTGACCACCTGTGATATTAATAAAAATTCAACCAAACTCAGTATCAACTATATTGAATGAATAAAGCTGGTGAATACAATTTATATCTTCTTTATTTACATCTATCTAATTGTGGTGATTGTGTGTGACTGGTGATACAAAAGTTATATTTATACAAAACCAAATTGGCGAACTCAATTACAGTTTTTGCAAGTTAAACTAAAATGTCATTTCTTTAGACTCTTCCAATTAGTTGGGTAATAGACTTCTTCACTGTCTTATTCACTTTATAACTTTCACTAGTTTATCACGCAAATTTTCATCATAAAATTCTGCTTGACAGTTATCACTTCTTGGGTGCACGATTGTCACAAATTACATGAGATGTGTACAGCTTCAGTAGTCGTGCTTTCTACCAATCCAGTCATACACTGCTGGGGCGATTAGCCTTGATCATCGAGCAATTCTTGATCATTGACCTCTGACTTTTGGTTGACAAGTATGAAACCTGCAGATAATTGTAGGATATGTGGCTACTGGATAATAATTACCACATTCCTATTGTAGGTGAGATGAATTTGTTTTCAGATGTATCGTGAAAATGCTGATTATGGATCAGTGACAAGACAGGTGTCTACTGTGGAACATTTTATAAAATCAAATAATACAAAATAATATGTACACACATATATGGTATGAGGTTATAGTATCCCCCTGCCTGATACGTTAGCTCTGTAAAGTGCAGTAACTTGAAGACAGATTGAATAAGCTCTGATAATGATTGTTGGTAGTCCTGAAAAGAATTGTTATTAGTCCTGAAAATGACTGTGCTAGCCCTGATACGGACTCAGCCACTGTAGTTATATTTCGGGTTCCAATCTTCAACAATCATATCAAGTAATCAATTAATATACATGATACTTTCATAACATATAGATTAAACAAATCCTGAAATAAAGTTGTAATTACTGTATTATTTTACATAGTAACTTTACATACCCTCGCAGGATCTAATTAAGATCAGTAAAGACTGGATTTTGTGGAGAACAGAACTGCCTGGCTGCAACTAACAAGATATTGGCCGTGACACGTTTCTCTCTCTCCAGCCGTTGTCCTTCTGTCTTGCTTCGCTGTACAAGTGAATTTGAAATCATTTACGACCGCCCTTATATAGGGAGCTGTCGGACGTATAGGAAACAAGGCTCGCAACTCCAGCAAACTTCCCAAAATAGTTGTAACTTCGAGGGGTTTGTGCTAGAGGTGTTTCAAACCTTGGTCTCGTGCATTTCACCTTTCCCAGTTCAAGCCTTTGGAGTTATATATTTCCGTTCTCCATGAGTTGACCTTTATATCCATATGTTGTTTTCCCATATCTGTCGTGTTAACGATTTTTTATGGAATTATAAATAGGAAAAACACAGGATTTCTCAATGCACGGACACTATTCTTGCGAAATCCTTCACAACTACTTACTCCCTTCTGATTTCCTTGTACCTATACATAAATGAAGATATTCCCGTCAAATGGAGACCATTCTCATCCTTGTCTGTCATTCCGTTCTCCTTCCCGATGTCTAATTCTAACCATGATTTCGGACGACTTATTCTTCCTTATACACTCGCCGAAGTCATTCTATCTGACCGTGGGAAACCCCTTCTCTGATTGGCTGCCCTAGATACACACAGGAAAATACCCCTGCATTCGTTTGTTCAGGTCAGAACACTGGTGTCCCACTTTTCATTCTTCAAACATTTAACTAGGCAATGCGTAATATGCGACAGAGCCTCCCTCTCTTTTAAGCTGTAGATTTCTACAGCTAACAACTGTAAGCTTTGCCGTAGTTAATGTTCTTCTTACTCTCGTTCTATCTCAGTTGCGTGTCGACTAAGAAAATCTGCTCTTACATTTTGTTTTCCTGGATATAGATTCATCCTTTGGTATCTCTCTTTTCCCAGTTCGGCTTTTCATCCAGGCCCTTACCGCTGGTGAAATGGGGTCGGTAGGTTTTCCTTGAAGTTTACCGCCCTCTTTTCGTTGATAGTTGGTTGCGGTTTTCCCTCGCAAATTCGTAGGTGTTTGATTTTGGCTTCGTGATTTGTTCTTTTTTTCCAGCCCATGGGTTTCAGACTGCAATTTATCCTGTGTGGGATGTTTCCTTTCCCCTCCAGTGCAAATCTCGGGAGTACCCATGATTGCTGGTTTGCTTGTAGACTTTTGGTGAAGACTCTTCAGTCGACTTTCTGAATCTACATGAGTGCACTCTGGACAGGAATTTACATACCGATTGGTGTCTTCCGTAATACCTGGCCAGTAGTACTGGGTGGCTATTCTTTGTTTTGTGGCACCATTACCCAGGTGTTCACTCAAAGTTATGTGCCCCCAGCCTATGATCTTATTTCTATAGGTGGATGGTACAACAATTTGACCATGACTGTTCGTCCCTCTGCCAGCTTTCATGTGCAAGAGTCCATGTTCCATATAGAAATTTCCTTTGATTGGATTGTTATGTGTTTTTGACAGTTTGCCAAAACAAGGCTTCAATGTGCTGTCTGCTACTTGAGCCTTTTTCATCTCAATCGAATCAAATTTTAAGTTGGTGTCCCTCTCTATGTTCCTGGAGTCAGACCTGGTCTGGATTTCTGCCATAACCATAGGTTTTACCGGGTTTCCCAAGAAAACATATCTACGCCCCAACATCAGGGGGTAAAAGGGATCATCTAACACTGCTGCATTTATCTCCCCTTCCACATAGCGACAACTGACATGAATTTTTGCTATGGGTAAAGTTAGGGGTAATGCTCCCTTTAGTGGCCCTTGAATATCTACTGTTTCTGTGGTGATTTGTTCCGGGCGCACCAGAGATGCACAAACGATCGCATCAAAAGACAAACCTGTGTCATACATCCCTGTGACTTGTTGGCCATTCACGATCACTATCTCTTGTATAGGTGGGTGATGGAAGCTATTCTGACTCACTGTCAGTTCCTTCCTATCCGAAGTCCTCACCTGTAGACATGCAGCATGATGAAGAGGTTTTTTCCTTCCACATTTATCAGTGTTGTGGTTGTTCATTTTGCAGAACTTACACCATTTTTTTTCCCTTCGTGAGGGTTTATTGTTATATCCTGGAGGGTTCTTGTCTTTGTAGTCATTTCTTTGGTTGTTCTTGGTTGTATTGTCCTTTTGTACAAACTCGTTTTGGTTTTGTGGTGACTTGAAACTATCTCCCTGCTTCCTCTTGTTTCCTTGAGTCAGGGGGTGAGCCAGTTTGTGACTTTCTGCATAGATGATTATTTCATCTAATCTCTCTCTTTTATGTTCTACGAGGAATGTCTTCGTTTCAGGAGACATGGACTCCAGGAGTTGTTCTATCAACATCATCTCCTTGATCCCTTCAAAATCCTGATTGAAGATTCCTAACTGACACCACCTCAGCAAGTAACTTTCCAACCTTGCTGAGAACTGCTGATATGTTTCTCCTGTCTGGAGCATAGCAGTTCTAAATCGCCTTCTATAAGCTTCTGCGTTTTGTTCGTAACGCACCAACAATGCTTGTTTCAAGGCTTCATAATTTTCCTGATCTTCTTTTTGCATCTTCAAGTAGACATTATAAGCTACTCCTCTCAATCCCTGTGACAACTTCAAATTCCACTTTTCTTTTTCTAGGCCATAAGTAGTGGCCAATCGTTCATATCTGTCATAGTAATCCTCTATTCTCTCTTCTTTCTCCACAAATGGGTCCAAGTGGAAGTTCATAGCTCCATTGGAGGTGCTTTGGCTGGCGCTGGTATCCGAATGAGATGACCTACTACCATTAGTTGTAGCCGCTGCCTGTATTTCAAGCTCTTTTAATCTCAGTTCATGGTCTCTATCAGCTTGTAGCTTCCTTTCCTCAGCTGTTAATCTTCTTTCTTCAGCCTCCAATTTCTTGGCTTGAGCCTCAACTTCCAACAGCAGCCTCTTTTCTTCAGCTTCCCAAATGGACAACACAATTAATCGTGCAACCTTGTGATAGTCAATATTTACTAAGTACTCTAAGGTACTGTTACTGAGAAAAAATCTTGTTCTAGAATTTCCAAAAAAAAATTTTTTTTTTTCTCTATTGGTGGCCCAAGATAGACTAAAGATAGATGTATTAGATAGAGGATGGCTCAGGATATACGAGAATATCCCGCGATCGAGCCCCCACTGTAGCGGAAGGTTTTATAAGTGTGAGATGATAGTGCTAGAGTAGAAATAGTATTCTCTCCAGAATGTGTGAGGTCCCAGTGACAGAGAAGTACACTGGTATCACTCGATAGTCACGGCTGTGAAAGTATCTGGACTGAAAATATTCAGAGAACAGTCAGACCTTACTGCGCCACTTCCGCTATGTGACCACCTGTGATATTAATAAAAATTCAACCAAACTCAGTATCAACTATATTGAATGAATAAAGCTGGTGAATACAATTTATATCCTCTTTATTTACATCTATCTAATTGTGGTGATTGTGTGTGACTGGTGATACAAAAGTTATATTTATACAAAACCAAATTGGCGAACTCAATTACAGTTTTTGCAAGTTAAACTAAAATGTCATTTCTTTAGACTCTTCCAATTAGTTGGGTAATAGACTTCTTCACTGTCTTATTCACTTTATAACTTTCACTAGTTTATCAAGCAAATTTTCATCATAAAATTCTGCTTGACAGTTATCACTTCTTGGGTGCACGATTGTCACAAATATCACTCATCTGTTTTGATAATCAGTTCATATGAGATGTACAGCTTCAGTAGGTCGTGCTTCTACCAATCCAGACACTGCTGGGGCGATTAGCCTTGATCATCGAGCAATTCTTGATCATTGACCTCTGACTTTTGGTTGACAAGTATGAACCTGCAGATAATTGTAGGATATGTGGCTATTTGTGGATAATAATTACCACATTCCTATTGTAGGTGAGATGAATTTGTTTTCAGATGTATGCGTGAAAATGCGTGATTATGGATCAGTGACAAGACAGGTGTCTACTGTGGAACATTTTATAAAATCAAATAATACAAAATAATATGTACACACATATATGGTATGAGGTTATAGTATCCCCCTGCCTGATACGTTAGCTCTGTAAAGTGCAGTAACTTGAAGACAGATTGAATAAGCTCTGATAATGATTGTTGGTAGTCCTGAAAAGAATTGTTATTAGTCCTGAAAATGACTGTGCTAGCACTGATACGGACTCAGCCACTGTAGTTATATTTCGGGTTCCAATCTTCAACAATCATATCAAGTAATCAATTAATATACATGATACTTTCATAACATATAGATTAAACAAATCCTGAAATAAAGTTGTAATTACTGTATTATTTTACATAGTAACTTTACATACCCTCGCAGGATCTAATTAAGATCAGTAAAGACTGGCTTTTGTGGAGAACAGAACTGCCTGGCTGCAACTAACAAGATATTGGCCGTGACACGTTTCTCTCTCTCCAGCCGTTGTCCTTCTGTCTTGCTTCGCTGTACAAGTGAATTTGAAATCATTTACGACCGCCCTTATATAGGGAGCTGTCGGACGTATAGGAAACAAGGCTCGCAACTCCAGCAAACTTCCCAAAATAGTTGTAACTTCGAGGGGTTTGTGCTAGAGGTGTTTCAAACCTTGGTCTCGTGCATTTCACCTTTCCCAGTTCAAGCCTTTGGAGTTATATATTTCCGTTCTCCATGAGTTGACCTTTATATCCATATGTTGTTTTTCCATATCTGTCGTGTTAACGATTTTATATTGAATTATAAATAGGAAAAACACAGGATTTCTCAATGCACGGACACTATTCTTGCGAAATCCTTCACAACTACTTACTCCCTTCTGATTTCCTTGTACCTATACATAAATGAAGATATTCCCGTCAAATGGAGACCATTCTCATCCTTGTCTGTCATTCCGTTCTCCTTCCCGATGTCTAATTCTAACCATAATTTCGGACGATTTATTCTTCCTTATACACTCGCCGAAGTCATTCTATCTGACCGTGGGAAACCCCTTCTCTGATTGGCTGCCCTAGATACACACAGGAAAATATCCCTGCATTCGTTTGTTCAGGTCAGAACACTGGTGTCCCACTTTTCGGTCTTCAAACATTTAACTAGGCAATGCGTAACATGCGACAACTGAGTCATGGAGGGAATTATCTTATTAAAGAAACGACACACCAGGCGCGTGTAAGAGGCCGTTTCAAGTCTCTTCTATTTATCTGAGCAAAAAAGTATGTGAGCGAGGATTGGCGTAAGTTTTCATTTTACATTCTATATTTTTCATTACTAACATGTGAACTAACTTATATATATATTGCCACGTGATTATTAAAATATGAAAATCGCTAGTAGATGTCCTAGTTATTTGAGGCTGGCAACTTCAGCGTATAGAATGATGATTTCATGAACCTAGCAAGGGCTAGTTATTGATTTATTGCTAGTTTCTTAAAGAGAACTAAACGCATAAAGAGTCCCAGGTTCCATACGGAGCAGGGAGGGAAAGATGCAAGAAATGATGTACATTCTAATTATAATACTTACAGTTTCAAACCAGTGTAAATGTCTATGTAAACATAATCACTTTAAAACATAAATGAAAACATATTCAATTTATATTGTGAACACTTTTCAATCAGTGGAAATGTAAATGTAAACATATTCTATCTGTGCTTTTAACCTTTTCATTTAAATGTAATGTAAAGCTAAAGCTATCCAGTTTAAATGTAAAGAAAGTTTTATCCCGAGGGATTAAGTTTAAATCTCATCGAGGGTAAATTCTGAGGTAAATGGATAGAAGAAAGGGGACTCATAAGTATGTGTCGGGAAACGCAATACTCAGGAGAGCGTTTCGTTTCTATTCTTTTTCATAGTTATTGGTGGTACTAGCAGAAAGTACTATCTCTGGAACAAGAAGGGAACATTGGCCTAAGCTTTAAGACGAGGGACCAACTTGGTATACTCCCCTTGACATTTCTGGGAAACAAGCTACACCCGACAACCTTGACCAGCGACGAGCGTAAGCAGTGTAAATAGAACCAACCCATCAGCGAGAGCAGAAACTCCTATTGGCAGCTAAGTGCAAAATATACGCTGCTAAAGTGAATTTTGTCATCGGCTCTACTATCAATCAATGATGAAACGTTTCTTCTAAACTATTCAATTATTTTCAAACTGTTAAAACTTAAGTGATTATTACATTTTTTTATTTGTAATTTTACAAATGTAACTTCGATTTAATCCTTTTAAATGTACTGCATGTTTGTCTCAGTCAATTTACTACACACACTCTAAACAGAGCTATACCAGACTAATAAGAATTCCACCGAGTAAATCAGAGGTGGGGCTTAACGAGCTAAAATTAACCATTGCTTAATTCTTCACAAAAGTTGTCGGCAGATTGTAGAGTTAACGTGCACAGCCAAAGCAGCATTGTTGTCGCTTATCTGAATATCTTCGGAATACACCCTTGGCATAGAAGTGTCATTACCCTTCTATTTACATCTCTGCCAAGAGTAATCTTGTGCGAAAGTAGACACATTTGAAGGCCCATATTAGATACTCTTGAGTTTTGTCCACTGTTGGACAACTACTGCAAAGCAGGGGAGGCAATACCGTCTCAACTTTCTTTTTGGCTGATTTAAACCCTGCTGTTATAATTCGGGGTCCCATTGCTTCCCATTATATACGTGCCTTCTGTGCTTCCCTAGACAGCATTATAGCCACCCCTTCACTGTGGTGGGCTCTTTCCTCCTCATGTCCTGAGGACAACACCATTTCTCCTGTGATCAATCTTCTCCTCTCTATGCCCATCCACCGTGTCTCTCAGAGACCCAGGATAGCATTCCTGAATTTGTCATTTCTGCTGCTACCTGTGCAGTTTTCCCTTGTTCACACAGAGTGCTAACATTCCAGGTACCAATCATGGAGATTTTTCTAGACGAAAAAAGGTTAGTCGGCAACACAGGCTCCTTTCGGCTTTCTCTGGGTTGCTTCATGCGCCTTCTGTCCAGAGGACCTTCTTCTGTCTTGGGCCGCTTAGTTGATTTATATTCTGTATTTGACTTGTCCATGTTTGTTGATGTTGTTTTGGTAAAAAGTTTTTTACGGGATGGGGTAACCAGTCCCATGCCCAACCCTCCTTAGTCCCTTTTTACGACATGCATGGTAGGGTACAGTGTTACTATTCTTTGCTCCCTTTTCGGGCCTCGATAACACACGGGTGGGTCCACTTTAATAACGAGATGAAAAACATACATGATATTAAGGACAATAAAATAGAAAAAAAGAAAATTTTGAAGACAAGAACGTGACGTGGCCTGGTTTGAACCCGGTCCCTATGCCTGTAAGCATTCTGTTTTTTTTTTTTTTTTAAATACAACTTTACTTCGTTTTGGCGAAGCGCGCCCCGCTCAACTTAGACACCGAGTCCGTCGGTTATATTAGGTCGCTTGCCCAAATATAGAAGACCGTGTGGCTTATGAAGCATAAAATGCATTCTGTCTCCGGGACACTCAGTTTTCTCATGAAATAGGCACCATTCGTCTTACTGATATGGCAGGTCATGGGAAGGATTCGGCCTATCACACCAAGCCGCATTTGCTGCCGCTGTTTCGGATTTAAATGTCTAGCTCCAAGCTAGCGGCGTTCGTAAAAACCAGGGTTGTGGAGTTGGTCAAACAAACTTTCCGACTCCTGACTCCCGACTGTAACTCCGACTGCAGTTTTTTAATAGTCATACGTCATCAAATTTGGAGTCGAAGTCCGGACATTTTTTACCGACTCCGAATCCGGTCCCAGTAAAATAAAACGACCAATTTCACTATTCAAATCTTTGAAATATGAAATTGTGCATGCAGCTGTCTCTCGTGGTACAACATTATATCCTTTACCCTTTGATAGCCTGTCACGACCCTTAATCATCATCATTCCTTTCCGTTCCCTATGGAACATAGGGCTGAAACAGTTGCTCTCCATCGATTTCTATTCTGGGCTGTCTTTTTCAGCCTTGCCCAAGTCATTCCAATTTTCTTAGTCTCCTCTTCCACAGTCTTCTCTAAGTTATCCTTGGCCTCTCCACTCTTCTTTTGCCTTGTGGGTTCCAGTCAAGGGCACCTCTGGCTATGCTTGATTGTTCTCTTCTGAATGTATGTCCTATCCATCCCCACCTTCTTACCTTAATTTCCATTTGTATTGGTTGGTGCCCGTATCTTTTCCTTAGCTCTACATCTGTTGTTACATCTGTTGTTACATCTGTTGTTACATCTTGTCATCTTATATGGAGGATCCGTCGGAGACATCTATTTACAAATATCTGTAGTTTGAAGGTGATACTCTTTGAGACATGTCATGTCTCTGAGCCATACAGAAAGATTGATTTTACATTTGAATTAAAGCTTCTGATTTTGTTCTCCCTGGATATAGCTGAGGAGTTCCATATTGGTTGAAGGGCATTACAAGTGCATCTGGCTTTATTTATCTTAGAACAGACGTCACCATCGGTTCCCCCTTCTTTGTCAATGTTACTCCCCAGATTTCTAAAGCTTTCTACTTCTTCAATAACTTGACCATTGATCTTCATAGAGTCCATTTGCCTATTATTTATCCTCATTTCCTTTGTTTTATTTACATTTATGTGTAGTCCCATCTTTGCTGCTTCTGTCACTAATCTATTTAAGGGTACGCCTAAAACACTTTGGGGAACACTGTAACAGACAACCGAATATAGCAGACAAGAGCAACAGGGGCCATAACCAATAAAATAGCGGGAATGTTGTAATCGGACAAGACGATAAGTAGTCATAGAAGCATAGAGCTGCATTATTCGCAATAAGATGAACGGTGTTTAGTGACAACACCCACACTACTGCCTCATCATCAGTGTAGGGTGTCACCAAAATTAGACGGCATCTCCATCAACACTTTCTGTGAGTTCACCACATGCCATGTACGGAGTCATATCATTATTTTTGACCATATTGTCTTTTATATTTGGACACGCGTCCTAATATAACCGACGGACCTTGTGTCTAATTTGAACGGAGCGCCTAACTAAAACAAGACGAAATTCCCTTTTTTTCTTTCTTAAAGTGTACAGAATCGTTAGGGTCATTTTCTTTTATTTGTCACTTTTGCCTTTATTTTACAGGGAAACTGGTGAAAGAGAAAGTTTTTAAATAAAGGGGGAAACAAGCTGCAGATGTTTATTACAAGAATTATAGATCTCATAAATGTAATACTGTTCAGACAAAGATTAAAGTATCAGACGGACATTTGCATCCGCTAATCTCACAAGGGCGCCATTTAAACCGAAGTTGGTTGAAATGTCAGTTTAAAAAACAATAAGGAAAGGAAAATTTAAGTTTTAGGGACCACTTTAACCCTTTACTACAATTTAGCTCCAGCGGGAACAAATCTCAAACGGCTGCGTCAGTGCCTGTCAAAAAAAGGTAAATTAAGATGCACTAATCATCATTATCATCACCTCTGCATCGAAAGTCGGCTGATATGGATCTTCAACGTCTTGATGGTGCACTCTGATAGACTCTTTCGTGTCCATCTCTTGTCTTGATGGTGCACTCTGATAGACTCTTTCGTGTCCATCTCTTGTCTTGATGGTGCACTCTGATAGACTCATTCGTGTCCATCTCTTGTCTTGATGGTGCACTCTGATAGACTCTTTCCTGTCCATCTCTTGTCTTGATGGTGCACTCTGACAGACTCTTTCCTGTCCATCTCTTGTCTTGATGGTGTACTCTGATAGACTCTTTCCTATCCATCTCTTGATGTTATCTTCCCAGTTGTAACGATGTCTTCCTCGTGCACGTTTGCCTTCAACTCTTCCTTCAACTACTGTCTTCAGCAAGGTCTTTTTTATGTGGCCAAAATAATTTAGCTGTCTAATTTTGATCTCCTCTATTACTTTTTGTTTTCATTCCTGGATTTTCAAGGACAACTATGTAAAACACAGGACTCGCAAGTTAGTTGACCGTACAGATGACTTAACTATTTAAAGACCGCCATGATTGAATCAGTACATCAGCGATCACCATTTATCGCTTGCCCCTTTCATTTGTCAGTTAAGTGTTTCCCTTACTGTTACTATGTTATTTCCACTCTATTTTTTTATTATACATAGTTGTGATATAAAATCGGCTGTGTCAATGCTGGTCTAAAAATGAATTGCACAACGAAAAGGAGATGCGTACGAAAATTCAGCTCTCCCCAGTAAATGGACAACAGGGATGATTTGTGTCTCTAGAGTGCAGGGACGATTTGTGTCTCTAGAGTGCAGGGAATATTTGTGTCTTTAGAGTGGAGGGAAGATTTGTGTCTCTAGAGTGCAAGGAAGCTTTGTGTCTCAAGATTGCAGGGACGATTTGTGTCTAAGAATGGAGGGAAGATTTGTATCTAAGAGTGGAGAGGAGATTTGTATCAAAGAGTGGAGGGAAGATCTATGTCTCTAGAGTGCAGGGAAGATTTGTATCTCAAGATTGCAGGGAAGATTTGTGTTTAAGAGTGGAGGAAAGATCTGTGTCTAAGAGTGGAGGGATTATTTGTGTCTCAAGAGTACATAGAATTGTTGTGTCTAAGAGTACTGACAAGATTTTTGTCTAAGAGTACAGGCAAAATGTGTGTCTAAGTGTACAGAGAAGATTCGTGTGTAAGTGTACAGGGAAGATTTGTGTCTAAGTGTACAGGGAAGATTTATGTCTAAGAGTATAGGGAAGATGTGTGTCTCAAGAGTAGAGAGAAGATGTGTGTCTAAGAGTACAAGGAAGATATGTGTCTAAGTGTACAGAGAAGATTCGTGTCTAAGTGTACAGGGAAGATTTGTGTCTAAGAGTATAGGGAAGATTTGTGTCTAAGTGTACAGAAAAGATTCGTGTCTAAGTGTACAGAGAAGATTTGTGTCTAAGAGTACAGGAAAGATTTGTATCTAAGTGTACAGAGAATATTCGTGTCTAAGTGTGCAGGGAAGATTTGTGTCTAAGAGTATAGGGAAAATTTGTGTCTCATAAGTAGAGAGAAGATAGATTTGTGTCTTAGAGTAGAAGGAAGATATGTGTCTAAGAGTAAAAGTAAGATTTGTGTCTAAGAATACAGGGAGAATTTGCGTGTAAGAGTGCTAGGAAGAATTTAGGCTCAAGAATGCAGAGAAGACATTAGTCTATAAGGTCAAGGGAAGGCGTGTGGCAAGAGTCAGGGGAACACGGGTATCTTAAGACTCCATTGAAGAACTGTCGTTTAATGACGACGTTGTGTTTCAAGATGTGTTTCAAGAGTCCAAAGAAGACATATGTTTCAATGAATAATGGAAATTGTTGTCAATTAAGATTATAAGGAAAGCTTGTCTGTATGAAATTCTTGTCTCGCATATATCCCTAACAGCTACGCGCCATTGTAGACGAACTCAGTAGAAGAGCATCGCAGAAACTGCTTAACTGCAAGCTGATCAAACACTTTAAGAACTGTCTCGAGGGAGTAGTCCGAAAACTACCGGATATTCACGCTATCAATACGTCATTAACATGGACAAGACAGACCGTGTCCCTGGTGACTACTTCTTGTCATGTTTTATCCAACCTTAGTCCGTCTAACAGCTTTACGATCCGTTTCTTGCACATGCTGATCTCCGGAGTCGAAGTTTAGAATAAAATATTAACTGAGTCAAGAATGAAAAAGTAATTTATTGCGCCACTATGGAGATAAATTTATCCAGTTTTGGTTATCGAAAAATAATGGTAAAAAATACTTATATTATGCCTTTAGCATGCTCTCATATTATATCTTCAGCATCTACTCCTTTTTTAAACTCATGTTTCCCTTTACAGAAACTGTTTTTGAAGTGAACGCACCTTACAGAGGACCGATCTAGTAGCACATTTTGGAAAGCAGATTTAAAACAAAACTATTTAGAAATAATAACATTGTTCACTTATAAGATATTTATGCCTAGTATGGTGTCTCGTGCCGTATCTTCAATTCATATTAAAGCTTTCTTCTAATACAAAATTCTTGTTGTGTTTACACAATGGGAGCCGCGGTAGCATAGTGGTTAGTGCACTTGCTTCCTAGCTCATTGGTCCATGGTTCGATCCCCAGTTGAGGTGGGATGTTTTTAGGCTGCTGGGTCGACCCAGCCCCAATTGGGTACCAGGGCAAATGTGGGAAGTTTAAGGCGGCCGGCGTGATGCTGACCACATCAGCCCTAGTGTGCCGATGGTCCAGACCATAAAATAAGAAAGATGTAGGAAAAGATAGGGCTTATCGCCCTATCTTTTCCTACATCTTTCTTATTTTATTTTCTCCCACATTGTGCTCTTTCATCTCACATTTGCTATTTCATCTGTAAACTGTAATCTTTATTACTCGCGACTGGTAGCTAGAGAACCACATTTGTTCTTTCATCGGTGGTAAAGAAATTCTTTTGATTCAGTTCCCCTCCTTGTTAAACACATCTGATTACATAAGGAGAGCGTGACTGACACAAAAGATTAGTCTCAGCCGTTGTTTAAACACAACAACCTTTGCTTCCAGATGGAATACAATAAGCCCGGCACGACAAAGGGACTTGTTAGCACGCAAGCGACAATGGACTGAGGGAACAAAGGCCGCCGCCAGCAGCATAGAAGAAAACTAACACGCGGGGTGAAAGACAAACAAAAGTTGACGGAGGGCTTTGTGACAGCTGGAAGGCGGATGATTTTCTTTGCATCAGTTTGTCATACAGCGCGGCATTGAAAGTTGGTAGCGAGTGGCCCACCCACTTTTAGTTTGACACTGGACAAGAGAGATTCTAGGTACGAGAGACCAGATGGACTCTTAGCTATTTGTTGTATGGGCGGAGTTTCGCATCACAGGCAAGATTTGGGAATATATGGGCGTCTTAGGAATATATAACGCGCTGTTCGTTAGAGTGATGAGTCAAGTTTTTTTCAACATTGTGGTGTAGGGGAAAATCCTTACAGCCTAGCCTTATTCAACATGTATTAATTAAGTGTGGATAAAATATTTCACATCTGTGGTGTATTCTGTTCTTAAGGGATTTTGCGAAGGGAAAAGAAGGTTAGTAGATCGTATACAGAATATTAATACTTTTTTCTTATTCTTTATTCATTTTAACCTCAAAGCTAAATGTGCGAAAGCTAGTTTTTCAATTAATTCTTCTAGTTAAAAAAAATAAAAAAGTTAGTTGCTTATCCTTTACAGGACGTGGCAATCAACCCCAGCTTTTATTGGCTGTTTGTGATTTTTCTAGGCAATTTTTTTCATTCAGTAGTTTGCCATTGCTTTCTGAACGGTACGGCGCTTATACCATTGTTAAAAATCCACACAAAGCGATTTGCTACCAAACCGCCTGCAGCAGGTTTCGAACCTGGTATATCTGGATTATGAAACTGCATTCATATCCATTAGGCCACAGACGCCGACAATTCTTCTAGTACATGACTAAATAAAATCAAAAGATTTTCCTCTCAGAGGATAGGCTGATAGGAAGTAATTAATAGTTCATACTTCACTTTCATCTAGCTTTTTAAATCATCATCATAGCCTTCCATGCGCACACACTCTCATGCATAATATATTTAACATCATTAGAATCGAACTCATAGAGATCAATAGTGAGAAGTAGAATAGATGAAAGTCAACCAGTTATATTAAGTGTGAAAACTTACGAAGACTTTTGTGTGTCTTCAGTCCATCAGAAGTCAGAGTCTACACTCTACGTGTCTGACGTCTAACAGGAAATAAGTTATCAAAACGGACGTTTGGCTAGCATAATTCGCCTTAGGACATCCTTTATTCATAAATTAAAAAGTGATATTTCTCGACCACGATAAAAACGGTGGACGCTGCATTTTTCGTCACCTTATATCACGTGTGCACAAGTTCAATACATAGTTATATCAAGTTCAAATCACTCGAAAGCTTACTACTTGAGTCAATTTAAAGTTCACAGTTGATTGCTTATTCAAATATCAAGTTCAGCGTCATCGGAATCTTACTACATGAGTCAATCTAAATCTCACAGTTGATTACTTATCTAAATATCAATTTCAGCTCAATCGGAAGCTTACCATCTGAAGTCAAGATAAAGAGCTCAAAAGTTGAATCTCATATTTATACCATGTACAACATACTCTTAAGCGAATTCTATAAAGTAAACTCCAAAGTATATTTTATGAATCATGATTACATACTCCATGTAATGAGTCTACATATCAAGAACAATTCGTGAAGATATCAAGTCTGGCCAGAACCCTGCGGAGATTAGACAACAGATTTTTTCATACGACAACTGTTAACTGTTGGTCAACGCTACAGAAATATTATCAAACAGTGAAGGACTATATATCAACGTTCTCAGTACGACAAAAGTTTTCATTATACGTCCTTGACTTAGAGATACCCCACTCGACATAACTTATAACAACTTGGGACATTCTATGCATACATGTGAAACATCCTACCCGGCAGAAGCGTTTAGAGACACATGAACTGTGTAGATTACTCACCATTTTGGTAACACGTATCATATCACATCATCATAATTTCGCTTTAAACAAGCTCATTCTTCTATTAAATTTACCACAATATTAATATCACATGTGTGTGTTTTTGGGTGAATCGTCTTGTACAATCATCACGTTCTAATCACTACTAACCCTATCTGTGTAGATAATTAATAAACCCACTAATCATTTGATCATTATCTAGTTTGTTAATATATCACTCGTGCTGTCGGTGTGAAATATATACAAATAGGTAAATTTCTACACTCAGACGAGGTTGGGGGCTTTTTCTGTTAGGGGTTTTAAGGGCAGAAGCTAATGTCGTGAGGAAACTGAACTCTTTCCTTAAGTCACTAGAAAACACTGTCCAGTGGAAAGCATTCGCATTCTGTTCTTTTTGTCCTTATCTCGGACAGGTCTCTATACTTTCTTAACGAGCCAATTTCTGGAGACCTTCTACCTAATAACTCATAGGCTATTCCTGGCGAAAACTACTGTCGTAGTTGCCCCAATACTCACCACATGACAACCTTTTGTGAAGAGTTAAGCAAAGGTTTTAGCCCATTCAATCCACCAGACGGTGCAAATCCAGCGAAATTCTTTTATAAGTATTTGCTCTCCAGATGTAAATAAATGTCTAATATATTTTAAAGAGTTTTGCTCATACTTTTGCTTTCATTCCTATAATAACTGAATCAAGAATGATTGTTTAGTTGTAAAATAACATGTAACAAATTTAATAATCAATTAGTTTTAACAGGTTAAAATAGCGATGGAATGATTGTGAATTTTAGATGTAAATAAAATTGTCTTCACTGAGACTTGGTTTGAGGATTTTAAAACATCAATTGTCATTTTGCTGTTTCCTTAATAAACTTAGCTGGTCTAAGTGAGTCCTGCAGCCGTGGTTTCGTCAATTCTTTTGTGGGGCGGGCACTTCTTCACACAACTTGTCCAATTTAGGCGGTTAGTGCTGATTCTCTGCCTGTAACTCACAACTAGTGACGTCGACACTTTAGTCTTGCAGCTTCGTACCATGAACAGTATGATAGCTTTGTTCCACGAACTGTCTGATTGCTTCGTTCCACAAACAGTCTAAAAGCTTCGTTCCACGAACATTAGACACAATAAAAAGAACAAATGCCTCTGCTAAGTGTCACGTGACCGATAATCTATTTTACCATCTTGTCCATAATTTGATTACTTTTTAAATGTCCTGGTTTTCCTCGTCATTTTGTATTCTTCTTTCTTTCATTTTTCACCTTCTCAAACCCCACCCGAGGTTTGGTTACGTTCCGGCCTGTAGCGGTCAGCGAACGATAATATTATCTAAGCCGCACCTGGTCTGACCAGGGGAATATCTCTTACGTTTAAAGCCTTTGATCACGAGCGAAAGGGTCCCTGTGTTTGGCTTCCAGAACGCTGCTTCGGATCATAATATTATGCATCCTGGAAACAGGGGAAGACAAACCCGCGGTCAGTCTTTGGGTTTTCGCCCCTTAGACAAGATAGAGAATAATGTTATGCATTTCTCTACCTGGGGAACTTTCGCACGATTTCTTTTGTCTTACTCTAGATTACGTCTTTTGCCGAACTTCTGTAGAAATATGCAGGCCAGGTGTCCGGGGGGAGCGTCCCTTGTGATCTATAAGAGTAGACTGGTTTTAATAGACAAAGACATTCGTATATTCCTGGCCCGTAGATGATCATCATGAGACAAGGCAAACTTTAACACAATACTAGAATGTGTTTGCCTATGTTCTAGTCATTTTCGGGGTGAGTTGACATATCTTATAATTATTATATTAGATTCATGTTAGCTTTTATATATCTGTTAGGAAAGTGAATTTATTTCTGAGGACTTCTCCTAGTAATTTATTCAGTGATAAGGTAGCGCTGTCTACGGCCTATTAAGTGGTGCTTAAACTGTTACGGTTTATCATGGGTTAAATGTTAAACTTACAATAACAGATATTAGGCGTAGAATCAGTCCACGAATGCTTACCATTGGGTTAAGAGTCAGCAAAATTAACTGTCATTTCTGTAAGATAATGTCAGGTGTGGATTGCTCACTTAAAAACTGAATAGTGAGATGCAGGCAATAACCCTGGATTATAGGAGATAGTCACTTATTCCTTTTTGATAGATATTTCTAGTGGCAAGGGAGGATCATTTTATGCTTACTTGTGTAGCTAGACTCTAGTCTATATCTTTCACTGAAAGCAGCCACCAGGCATAGATATAATTATATCTTATGATTCAGCCACAACTGTATTATTATAGCAAGAACATTGCATTTTCTTTGTACTCATTTTGTGGAATGCTAATATATTTTCCAAAGGGGACATACGATTTATTTGTGTAATGTCAAGTGCTGTAATCTGTTTATGTAAATTCATTTAATGTTGTAAGACGAATAAGCATATTCATTTAACTGTAACTACAGGTTAGGTTTCCTGTATGTTGAGATTGGGAGAAGAGGAGTAGATTTTTGCTGTCAGAACATTTAATGACAGTTACATGGGTGTACAAAAGATATTAAGCCTATGCGGGCGCGTGTTGATAATTGATATTTTTAAGGAACAGGAGACATGGTTAAAGACAGCCCTAAACTATCATAGCAATAACTACAATAAATTTAATCCCATAGTGGAGCGAAACTTTCTGTATAAAGTTAGTGTGATTTTAGCGTTGCTTGAAGTTAAAAGGTGTCTCTTTTGGGTCTCAGTTTCAGGGAGACCGAATCGCTAGAGCAGATTCCAGTCAGGCGAAGAACGAAATATTCTCTTCGATCTAGAGGGTTTCTGAATACCGCTAGCGTCACGAATCGTCAACCCCGTTCCTGAATCAAAACCCCTTTTTGTCAACGCCAAGTTAAGCTCACGCAGTGCAACGGAGCCAACGCTAAATCTGGAATCGCCAAACGCAGTAGTAGTTCTCTACTCGCCTATTGGATTACCAGCCAGAGCATTGCGGCTTCCAGAATATCAAAACCGCCCAGCATGCCGATAGCAGAATTCCATATCACCCGCCTTTTTGTGCCTAAACGGGGCACTCAGCAAACCACAGCCAAACCAGTTTAAACAGGATTTACAGCCAAGCAGAGCCTAGCGCCGGATAAGCGCGCCTGGGACTCTTTGTCCTCAAGTGACTTCTTCTGGTGTATTTTCTGGATACCTAAAACCTCGCACGTATGAGCAGCCATCTATGGACAGAGTTCCAGCCCCACTCGCGCCAGTAGGGGGGAGTCACCAACGATAGCGCCTATACAGTGATTTTATTCAGGTTAATTCCATCACCGATGGCGGATATATACGAAAAAACCACTTACTGGAGCTATTCCATTGGTCCCCGAAAGCGGACAGGCTGTCGCTAAGTTCTTTCAGTTGGTCAGCAGGAGATAAACAGCGTCCCCCCAGCCCACCTCGCGTCAGTAGGGGAGAGTCACCAACGTTTAGTACCAACAAGGACAGTTTTGTAGGCTTAGTCCCTCACGAAGGATCTACATATGAGACACTGTCTGGACTATTTCATCTGGTCCCCGAAAGCGGAAGGACTGACACGCAGTTTATTCATTTTGGTAAACAGGAGGTAAATAGAGTCTTCCAGCCCAACTCGCGCCAGTAAGGGGGAGTCACCAACGAGTGCGCCTATACAGTGATTTTATTCAGGTTAATTCCATCACCGATGGAGGATATATACGAAAAAACCACTTACTGGAGCTATTTCATCTGGTCCCGGAAAACGGAAGGACTGCCACTCGATTATTTATCTCTCTGTGTTCTACAGGTTCATGTCGGTGGTCTGTGTGTGTGTTTGTTGGTGTAATTTGCGTATTTGATGACTATTGATGATTTTGATGACTATTGATGATTATTGAGATTGCTGATGATTTTTTGATGTCATTTATGATGTTATGATGAGATGCATTATTTTCATGTTTTTCTTCATTTAATAAAGTTTACACCTTTATTAATACGCTGTTCCCGACCATTTTCATCCATAATTAACTTGTTTAGCTCTTTACTATAATCTCTATGTTTGATAAGAGAAAAGAGAGAGAGCAGGAGGTGCTTAGACAGACATAAGTGAGTTGAGGCTTGGAGAGAGAGATCATTTTGGTAAATCTTCTTCCAGGTTGTCTCAAGTCCATCTCCTATTTACACCTTTCTGTGTGTGTAATCTATAACTCTGTCAGTCCACTATCCCTTGTCGATTTCACTACTATTGTCCAACTCGACA
Source organism: Oreohelix idahoensis (assembly GCA_024509875.1). Lineage (NCBI taxonomy): Eukaryota > Metazoa > Mollusca > Gastropoda > Stylommatophora > Oreohelicidae > Oreohelix > Oreohelix idahoensis. Next base: position 302,427 of record JAMPIV010023124.1, read on the forward strand.
TATACTCTACACTTTACTCAACCACGACAATTAATGGGGGCCAAGCCGAGATTCTAGAACCCATCTAGTACGACATTTAATATGTGCTCGATCCGAGGATGAATCTCTCACAAGATTCTATCTTGATTCTTAGAGTTTAGTGTTCGGCAGATTATAGGAATTTCTTTCCCCTAGACATAACGAACTATTTCTTTTGGGTGGAAGTCGGAACAGCGTTTTTTTCTCCACAGCAATCATAAATATCTAGTTACATTTATTGTTCATGCTACACATGAGACAGCTGGTAAAGGTTGATGGTATCACTGCTGAGTTTTTGGTTGACAAATCTGATGACTATTGTTGTAAAAGTCAGAAAAAAAATTTTTTTTTAAAGGGTTAATATTTTTTCAGGAGTAGCTCTTTAATCTGAGATAAGAAGCTACAGATAGTCAGTTACTAGCTTGCATTTGTACCAAGGGAGGGTGTTCATTCGGATGATAGTAACCAATCCTCTCAATAGCTTAGTACTGACAGAACTGGGGTGAAGTGATAGTAATAAGTTTTACATTTTTGGAGTTTTTGGGGGTTTTGCTTGTCGCAATCAGAGTAGCTACTAACTTTCTTGTTTTTAAAGTTCCCAGGCTAGCCTAGATTTTATTGATTATTAAGTTAATCAGCACCTAGTGGACTAGGTAACTAAGATCTCTAGGTTCTATTCTTCTATAGTGTTTGCTCACCCTGATATAATGGCCGATCTAGATAAAGTGCATAGGATTGCCCTCGAGGTAGCTAAGTACATGGAGTACAAGGATAGCGAAATCCAGCCCTTTCTAGAATTTGCAGTAAGCCTGCAGGATCAATACAAGGTAGACAATTGGTTTGACAGCCGTTTAATCTTGGCATGGTCCTGTAAACAAACTGGGGAGAGTGAAGCATTCACCCGACAGTATGTAGAAGAAGTGATAGAAGATGAGAAGCAAAGGGAAAAGCAAAGACAAGAACGGGACAAGCAATTGGAAATGGAGCAACAAAAACGGGACAAGCAATTGGAAATGGAGCAACAAGAACGGGACAAGCAATTGGAAATAGAGCGACAAGAAAGGGACAGGCTACACCAAATCAGAATGAATGAACTGGATAGCCAAATTCGGAGGGTGGAAACAGATACTAAATGTAGTCACTCTACTTCCCCTTCTACTGTGCCCTTAACGGTCAACGCCCCTGCAAACCTTGCGCCCATGAAAGAAAACTTGCCTGCTAAAACCGAACCCCAACTCCAGAAAATTGACTTTCCTTTGGACTTGGATCCGAAGCCCAAACAAGGAAAGAATTTACGTCGGGATAGCGGACCTAAGGCCACGGGGAAAATTACGCAACGTTCCCAGGCATGGAAACTGCACAAAGGTGAGAGAGGTGCTAACAAGCATTGTAATACGGATTGTTCCCGTCTGGCAAGCGGCGAACCCCGAGCCTCTCACGCTCCAGACCGAGCAGCACCTAACCGACACGTGACGTCGAGGAAAGGGAGCCACACCCTATCACGTTATATTTCGCAAGATTCCCGGCCGGACAGCGAAAAACCATATGCAGAGGCGTATCCCTCCAACTCAGCGATCGTAGAATGGAGGCGCCGCTCCTCTTATCACCCTGAGCTTAAAAGGTGCAAGAATAAGTCGCCTGCTAAAAGGGTTAAACTTTCCAAACCGTTCCAAGGAACTTTGGAAAAACACACCGAGAGTTTTTTCTCGGGCACTTCGCGATCTAACGGGATCTCAAACCGTCCAGTCCTTTGCATGCAGTCTGCGGGGCCTGTTAACCAGGAAGTGGATCTCGCATTGCAGGACAAAGTTCAACTGATGCCAGTAACTTCCTTAGGGGAGGGCAAAGTTGACGTTTATAGTGGACACAGGGTTCCATGCGAAGGGATCCCTGGTATTCCATTTGAGTCTCTCACACTTCTCAGGGCAGAAGACAGTGAGAAAAGCTGCCTTACTACTGTACAAGGAGCCATTGTTGAGAGCCTTGGCTCACGTCATGCTAGTACCGGTAAAGCGACTCAACAAACTCTGCAACTCGCAGACATTACCTATCTTTCTCTACGGATAGAAGCTACGGAGATCTGTTATGATTTAGTAGAACCCCAGAATGCGATCGATTACTCTCTGCTTCAGGCAGCTGAGTTCTCTTATTCAAATCGCATTATTCCAGTGGTCGCAACCCCACTGATGGACAGCACAGTAGTCGCCTCCGCCAGGCCATTACAGAGCAACTTGATCATTTCCGTTGACCAAGCCAGAGTTGTGACTGGCAAGACAAGGAAAGCTCCAGATCCACCTTTAGACGGCACAGGTCTGAAGATTGATCAATGCTCCCACCGAAACAGAGGAGTAGGTGTGGAAAGACAGAAGAAAAATGCTAGCATTTCTTCGGCCAACGAACGGCTTTATTTGCCAACTAGGGTTACACGCGCGCGGAAAATTCCGATAGACTGCAGCTATAGAGGGTTATTCAAGGCCACGCCCGTGACAGGTAAATATATACATAAGCAGCCTGAGCCCATCAATGATTACACTGCACATAACAGGCGGATTATCTACGCAGTGGCCAGTGAGTTCAGGCAGGGCCGAAAACCACAACAGGTGCGGATAATTTTCCGGACCATAAGGCACACAGCGAATGGTGGAACCAAGATCAGGTTCACACGGAAACGAAGGGCGTCAGCGCCGACTGGCCTCGCAAAATCCCATTCGCTGAACGTCTATTAGACAGAGGGAAGAAAAGAAATGAACTCGGAGCTAGTCATACAGTACTGACAGAAATTGGATACGATTTTGGTTATGATTATAGAAGGTTCTTACGACATGTAACGGACATCGATGGAAAAGATAAATTACTGTCATTTTTGTCCGTATTCCTCGAACTTTAAAAGGGGGGGGGGGGGCACTTGTCACGTGACCGATGATCTATTTTACCATCTTGTCCATAATTTGATTACTTTTTAAATGTCCTGGTTTTCCTCGTCATTTTGTATTCTTCTTTCTTTCATTTTTCACCTTCTCAAACCCCACCCGAGGTTTGGTTACGTTCCGGCCTGTAGCGGTCAGCGAACGATAATATTATCTAAGCCGCACCTGGTCTGACCAGGGGAATATCTCTTACGTTTAAAGCCTTTGATCACGAGCGAAAGGGTCCCTGTGTTTGGCTTCCAGAACGCTGCTTCGGATCATAATATTATGCATCCTGGAAACAGGGGGAGACAAACCCGCGGTCAGTCTTTGGGTTTTTGCCCTTAGACAAGATAGAGCATAATGTTATGCATTTCTCTACCTGGGGAACTTTCGCACGATTTCTTTTGTCTTACTCTAGATTACGTCTTTCGCCGAACTTCTGTAGAAATATGCAGGCCAGGTGTCCGGGGGGAGCGTCCCTTGTGATCTATAAGAGTAGACTGGTTTTAATAGACAAAGACATTCGTAAATTTTCCTGGCCCGTAGATGACCATCATGAGATAAGGCAAACTTTAACACAGTACTAGAATGTGTTTGCCTATGTTCTAGTCATTTTCGGGGTGAGTTGACATATCTTATAATTATAATATGATATATTCATGTTAGCTTTTATATATATCTGTTAGGGAAGTGAATTATTTCTGAGGACTTCTCCTAGTAATTTATTCAGTGATAAGGTAGCGCTGTCTACGGCCTATTAAGTGGTGCTTAAACTGTTACGGTTTATCATGGGTTAAATGTTAAACTTACAATAACAGATATTAGGCGTAGAATCAGTCCACGAATGCTTACCATTGGGTTAAGAGTCAGCAAGATTAACTGTCATTTCTGTAAGATAATGTCAGGTGTGGATTGTTCACTTTAAAACTGAATAGTGAGATGCAGGTAATAACTCTGGATTATAGGAGATAGTCACTTATTCCTTTTTGATAGATATTTCTAGTGGCAAGGGAGGATCATTTTATGCTTACTTGTGTGGCTAGGCACTAGTCTATAACTTTCACGGAAAGCAGTCTCCTGGCATAGATATAATTATATCGTATGATCTAGCCACAATTGTATTATTATAGCAAGAACATTGCATTTTCTTTGTACTCATTTTGTGGAATGCTAATATATTTTCCAAAGGGGACATACGATTTATTTGTGTAATGTTAAATGCTGTAATCTGTTTATGTAAATTCATTTAATGTTGTAAGATGAATAAGCATATTCATTTAACTGTAACTACAGGTTAGGTTTCCTGTATGTTGAGATTGGGAGAAGAGGAGTAGATTTTGCTGTCAGAACATTTAATGACAGTCACATGGGTGTACAAAAGATATTAAGTCTATGCGGGCGCGTGTTGATAATTGATATTTTTAAGGAACAGGAGACATGGTTAAAGACAGCCCTAAACTATCACAGCAATAACTACAATAAATCTAATCCCATAGTGGAGCGAAACTTTCTGTATAAAGTTAGTGTGATTTTAGCGTTGCTTGAAGTTAAAAAGGTGTCTCTTTTTGGGTCTCAGTTTCAGGGAGACCGAATCGCTAGAGCAGATTCCAGTCAGGCGAAGAACGTAATATTCTCTTCGATCTAGAGGGTTTCTGAATACCGCTAGCGTCACGAATCGTCAACCCCGTTCCTGAATCAAAACCCCTTTTTGTCAACGCCAAGTTAAGCTCACGCAGTGCAACGGAGCCAACGCTAAATCTGGAATCATCAAATGTAGTAGTTCTCTACTCGCCTATTGGATTACCAGCCAGAGCATTGCGGCTTCCAGAATATCAAAACCGCCCAGCATGCCGATAGCAGAATTCCATATCACCCGCCTTTTTTGTGCCTAAACGGGGCACTCAGCAAACCACAGCCAAACCAGTTTAAACAGGATTTACAGCCAAGCAGAGCCTAGCGCCGGATAAGCGCGCCTGGGACTCTTTGTCCTCAAGTGACTTCTTCTGGTGTATTTTTCTGGATACTTAAAACCTCGCACGTATGAGCAGCCATCTATGGACAAAGTTCCAGCCCCACTCGCGCCAGTAGGGGGGAGTCACCAACGATAGCGCCTATACAGTGATTTTATTCAGGTTAATTCCATCACCGATGGCGGATATATACGAAAAAACCACTTACTGGAGCTATTCCATTGGTCCCCGAAAGCGGACAGGCTGTCGCTAAGTTCATTCAGTTGGTCAGCAGGAGATAAACAGCGTCCCCCAACCCACCTCGCGTCAGTAGGGGAGAGTCACCAACGTTTAGTACCAACAAGGACAGTTTTGTAGGCTTAGTCCCTCACGAAGGATCTACATATGAGACACTGTCTGGACTATTTCATCTGGTCCCCGAAAGCGGAAGGACTGACACGTAGTTTATTCATTTTGGTAAACAGGAGGTAAATAGAGTCTTCCAGCCCAACTCGCGCCAGTAGGGGGGGAGTCACCAACGATAGCGCCTATAATAATAATAATAAATTCTTTAAGCACCAAACACGGCGCATAAGGCAGAAACCAGTGCTCTCCAGGTTGTTCGTTGTGACGCCACTCCTCTTAGCTCTTGCACATTATTTAGGCCCAACGTTCTTCCTTCTCTTATTTTTTTTCTGAATGTGGCTACGTTTTTAGGGTAATGATTGTTTTTGTGGCTGGTTACCCTCATAACCCAAGTGAGCGCCTGTAGTGGTATTCTGTTGTTTTGCATTCGTAGGACATGACCGATATAAGACCATCGTCTTTTCCTTATATAGTCGGAGACATATTTCTGCCTAGAGTCTTCTCTTATTTGTCGATTAGTCTTGAATTCTTTCCAACTGATGTTCATGAGTTTTCTAAGACATTTGTTCTCGAATGTATTCAGCTTGTTCTCCAATGATTTTGTTATTTTCCAACTCTCACAGCCGTATGTTAACACTGAGATAACATTTGAATTAAACAGACGAAGCTTGGTATGTATATTCAATGATCGTAATTTCCAAATGTTAGATAATCTATTGAAGGCGCTAGCTGCCAAAGCAATTCTAGTATGGATTTCTCTTGTTTGTGTCACCATCCTGAGTCATTTTACTGCCTAAATAATTGAAACTTTCAACTTTCTGTAGTTTTTCCCCGTTCAAGATGATATCAAAGGTCTCGTTAGAAAAGTTCATAGCTTTAGTTTTAGAGGCATTTATTTGGAGACCTATTTTAACCGAGAGACACACACAAATTATTTATTGCTTCTTGGGATTGTCTTGGTGTTGAACTTAAGAATGCTACATCATCTGCGAAATCCAGGTCCCCCAGGAATTTTCCATTTGTCCATTTTTATACCCAATTGTTCATAGTGGGATGGGTATATGTTTTCATAACCCAATCAATAGCTATTCCAAAAAGTAGTGGTGACATAATACAGCCTTGTTTCACCCCTGTTTCTACTGTAAACCATTCTGTATTCCCTTTATTTGTTCTAAATCCACTTGCATTGTCATATAGCGGATTGATTATATTGGCATATTTTGTTCAAATCAACGAAACATAAACAAATATTAAAATATACAAAGAAATAATTATCTTCCACAATCTTCCACAATGATGGGCGGTGTAGACTATCAAAGGCTTTTTGAAAATCGACGAAGGTGATAATAAGTGGCGATTGCCTTTCCACTGATGCTTCTATAATTGTTCTTAGTGTGAATATTTGATCAATACATGATCGTTTCGGCCTGAAACCCGCTTGTTCTTCTCTGATCTTTTCGTCAGCATGCAATTTAAGTCTTTCTAACATCATGCAACATAATAATTTTCCAGGTACTGATAATAGAGATATACCACGCCAGTTATTACAGTCTGATAGATCACCTTTCTTCGGTAACTTTACAATAATACTGTCTTTCCATTGTTGTGGTGGTTGTTCTTCTCTCCATACTTCATTTATAATATCTAAAATTCTCAAGAGGTTGTTGTCATTAACTGCTTTAATCATTTCCCTGAAAATGCAGACGCTCGTCAACTCCAGCAGTCTTTTTAAAATTTTTTAATTTCTAACGGCTTGTTTGATCTCGTCCAGCGTGAATTCATCGCAAGTTATTGGCAAGGTGGTTGTGGGTGTTTCATTATTAAAATCAGGTGTTACTGTTGGTGGTGGTCTGTTAGCACCTCCATGAAGTGCTCAGCCCATCTCTTCATTTGTTCTTTTTCTGTTGGTATTGAATTCCCTAATTTACCTTTAACAGGTGTTTCCATAGCAGTAGGCTGGTGACATAGTTGTTTTGTAATTTGATAAAGGCACCTACTATTACCAGTTCTTGCAGCATTTTCAGCTTCTACGGCCAGTTCATTGATGAAATGTCTTTTATCTCTTCGAGTTTTTGTCTTCACTTCTTTATTTAACAAGTTATAAGTTAGTTTGCAAGATTCAACTGCATTATGTGTACTTGCCGCTAGTAGTTTAAGTTTTGCTGTTTTCCTTTCTTGTATTTTATCCCAAGTATCTTCTCTCATCCATTTTTTCTTTTTATGTACTTTTAGCGCCTATACAGTGATTTTATTCAGGTTAATTCCATCACCGATGGAGGATATATACGAAAAAACCACTTACTGGAGCTATTTCATCTGGTCCCCGAAAACGGAAGGACTGCCACTCGATTATTTATCTCTCTGTGTTCTACAGGTTCATGTCGGTGGTCTGTGTGTGTGTTTGTGGGTGTGTATTTGCATTATTGGTGGTTATTGATGATTATTGATGATTATTGATGATTATTGATGAATATTTGATTATTGATGTAATTTATGCTGTGTATGATGATATGCATTAATTCCATGCTTTTCTTCTTTAATAAAGTTTACACATTTATTAATGCGCTGTTCCCGACCCTTTTCATCCATAATTAACTTTTTTTAGCTCTTTACTATAATCTCTATGTATGATAAGAGAAAAGAGAGAGAGCAGGAGGTGCTTAGACAGTGAAAAGTGAGTTGAGGCTTGGAGAGAGAGATCATTTTGGTAAATCTTCTTCCAGGTTGTCTCAAGTCCATCTCCTATTTACACCTTTCTGTGTGTGTAATCTATAACTCTGTCAGTCCACTATCCCTTGTCGATTTCACTACTATTGTCCAACTCGACATATACTCTACACTTTACTCAACCACGACAGGCGTCGAACTTTCATCTTGCAGCTTTGTACCATGAACAGTCTGATAGCTTCGCTCCACGAACTTTAGATAAAATAAAACGAACAAGTGCCTCTGCTTAGTACATTTGTGGGCTACAAATTAACAGGCGCATTGTCTCTCTGTCCACCCACCAAAGTTAGTCTCTCTGAATAATTAAATTCTTGAGTATATGTGGTAAAGTAGGATGTTATAAATATTTATAGGGGACTTAGTGTACTGACTGAGATCAGCTGTGAAGGTATATATATATCTAATAAGAGTAGTGTATTATATATAACCTTACTTGCTGCCACATATGTATACCTCAGTCAGAATTATTCTGGAATAGTGTGATGACTACGTTATATGTCTAGGGTATGTGTATGATGAAGTGTAAGTCAAAACAACAACAGACAGATAAACAATTTAATTTATTCCACTACACTTGACAACACTGTGACACTCACATACATAAAACACTCTACAAGGATATCTTAAAGGAGTCACTGATAACTTTTCAAATAACAATATGTATTCATTGCTGTCATGAATGTATATGTGTCCTGATTCAAATACAAAGGAACCAGGAATCACAATCAATTTTAATTACAAGTTATATGTACAGAATTTATTAATATGAATCTTGTAGTGACATCTATTTTTAATAGTATCCTATGTGTGTGTTAGTTGTGTAGTAGTAATATGAGGTAATACTGGTTTTGTTTTGTTCAAGCTCTGTTGGTATTTGTCATCATGACTTCAATAGTTTGTCTTTATTGGAACTAGTATTGGAGATGTTCTCAGTTCCTGATATTAAAACAATTAAATTCCCCTCTTAATTGTATTTTACACTGTCATTTTAAGATGGGGGTACATAATGTTGAGCTCAGCTGGCCACATCAGCTTATCTTGCGTGATGGCGGCAGGAAAAGACTCCTCTGCTCGATTTCTCCCCTGGGCTCTGGAGACACCTCACTGATAGCTAAATGGACCAAGGAGTATGCTGTCCGACTCTGGATTCAGCAAAGCTCTGACCAGGTGCTGCTCAATAACTTTAAGACCACGGTCCCACAATTCATAGAATAATAAACAATTTCGTTGACTGGCAATGAATATAGCACAACTCCGATCTGCCGATGTTCCAGGCTTTATTTTATATAAAATATACACTGGTGCTCAACGTACTGCTTCTTAGTAGGATTATTACAAGATGTGGCAATGAACAGACGCTCTGAATCAAGTATATTCGCAGCTCTACCCAATGAAACCACGTCTAACCATCTTTTCAAAAAAGTACCCCTTCTATTCGTTTCCCATAACAACACAAGATAGTATTTATAGCCCGACCAATCGTGTTTAGTCTTATATTTGTTGCGCTCCAATCAATTTGGAGTTAACATGGTAGGCTATTTCCGTAACGTAAGGTTTTTTCAAACACGTTATAAAAAAATTTTATGAGCAGAAATGATTTCATGCTGTCAGGCACCCCCACTATTTTATTTTGGTTATAATTTGGTAATTCCTAGACTATTTGCGTAACGTTTTACATATTCTTTGTCAGCAAGCCCTAAGGAACCCAAATATACAAATTTAAAAGAGCTAAGTGGCTGCGTTCAAAATATGCAATTTCTTCTACCTCCTGTTTCGAAGATGTGCTGTCTGGGTACTGTAATGTTTTCAAACGTAAACCCATCTAATGTCATCTTTTCTAATAAGCGTTTTTCAGGATTTTAAAACCTAACTCTGGGAAGGTTAGTGTTTTTATCACTGTCCGTCTGAAAAAAAAAAAGTTAGTGCATGTGGCCTTACACGCGTGATAGTAGTAATTGTGTATCGCGCGACGCGAGTTTAGTGTTGCATGTGTCCTTGTTTTCATTCGCCCCTCTCTCTTTCTATTTGAGTCCATCTGTTCGTTCGTTTTGGTAACGTAGTATAATTAATGTTAGGATTAATTTAGGTCATTACGCAGTGTGCCTCTCAATGTTTTTCTTAGAAATGCAATACCCGTTTTAATGTGTTGTGGAAACGCTTGTATTTATGCAGTGGCTTATATTTAACGTGGAAACGTTACAATTTGCAGACGAAGCATAAAACAAAGGGGATTTCGAGTACTGTCATTGTGACAGCACTGTTCTTTACCATTCTTCTTCCTTTTATTAAATTTATGTGTTAGGCTTTGCATTTACCTGATAATTTATATATGTGGATTAGAATATTTCACGACACCTCCCCTCTTAAAACAGACATCCCATGTCAGTCCTTTATTCTATATACACATAGATAAATGTAAGTCAACTTGACTTTACTCTGCTGTGGTGCTATCATGGTTTTATGTAGTTGGGTCCATTCAGAGTAGGCACTACTCATGAAATCTGCCTCAGACTTCTACAACCAATAATATATTTCGGTTATGTTACTGAACAGCCGCAAGTGTGATGCTTGTCTTAATGCTGCTTCGCAACCCGTATTCACCATTTCTCTTCTCTGAGTCTGCGCAATGACATGTCCAGAGAACATTATATTTCCCTCAAAATGTACGTTATGAGGAGATAACATATACCTGGTGATAGCAGAGTTTTCGTAGTGGATCCCATAATCTTCTTATTATCCTGTATGAAACATTCGGAATATCCTCAATCAAAGAGGCAACTCAGGGATTCATTACGTTCCTCCGAAATGTTTACATCCAACAATTTTCTCATCATTCTAGAGAAGACACTAGGCGCATTCTTCAATCCAAATGGCAATCTATTAAACTCATAGTGTCCTTCTGAGGTACTAAAAGCTAGGTATGGTCTAACCTCAGGCTTTACTGGAATCTGATAGTATCCTTTACTCAGATCTACTTTGGAGAAATATTTAGCTTTATTTAGTCTGGCAAACAGCTGATTTGTATCCGGCAATGGATCCACCTGTCCTTCTGTAATAGCATTCAGTCTCCTGTAATCTATACAGAGTCTATGTTCTCCAGAGGGCTTCCTTAAGAGTACAACACCGGAACTATACGAAGATTCACTGTGCGAAATAATTCCTTCCTTCAACAGATAGTCTATCTCTTCCTTCAAAGCTTTCTCCTTAGCAAACGGAATCGAATATGGTTTCATACAGACAGGTGTGGGGTCTATCAGTTTCATATCATATTCCAATGGGTTTGTATGCCATGGTCGGTCTGTTAACACCTCTGCATGATTATTTAGAACCTGTTGCACTCTCTCTTTCTGAGTTTTCGTTAAATGTGTACTGATTTTCACCTGTGCTGCTGTCTCACAGGGGTGTAATGGATATTCAAATGATGAAAGTGGTTCCTTTTTCATCTCCATGGCGATGGACAAGGTCAACAAGTGTGTCTCTTCCTGATGTTCTCTTTCCAAATATTTCTTCAGGAGATTCACATGATAGATTTTTTCTTTCCCTTTCTTATCTATCTTATAATTTGTTCTAGACACCTTCTCTAGAACTGTATATGGACCCTGCCATCCAATTTGTAACTTATTCTGACTCCCGGGGAGAAGAAGCAGTACCTTCTCTCCCACAGCCAAATCTCTGTCTTTCGCCTTCCTGTTATAATAGGCAGCATGTTTCTTCCTGGCTTGTTTCAAATTTTCATTGGCAAGTTTCCAGCCAGTTTTTAAACGAGTGGTCAGCTCATTCACATATTGGTATGAAGATGTAATGTTTTCCTCTGCCTTTTCATCAGTCCACGTTCTTAACAAAGCTTCGAGTGGACCTTTATTTTTGTGGACCTATGTGTCCATGCACCGGTATGGTCTCTTCCACTCGAAGCTTTATAGTGATGATTTTTCCTCCCAGAATTATCATTCACAAAACGACCGCTACCAATTTTTCTTTTGGGGCTTTCTCCCCACTTAAAATTCTTGATGAGAGATTTCCTCTCTACATCCTCTTCCTCCAGTTTGTTTAAGTCCGATTGAGGGATTTTCGGCTTATCCTGGGGTAAGACATATTTTTGCACTCTCCGCATAGTGGCCATTGTAAAACAGTTAAGTGAAGCTTGTCCGTGAAAAGGGGCTTCCCATTCCATTTGGTCCACTTTTTCAAATTTATATCTCTTTTTATTATCAGGCCTAATTTTGCCCCGTGGCGTGTCCAGGTCCTGATCAATGTTCCCACTTGTGGGTGTTCCCTCATGTGCTATGCTACACCTTTCTACAAAATTCTCAATGTCCCATCTTGCTTTGGGCCAATAATAATTGTGAGCCACCTTTTGAATGATGGTACCTATCTTCTCATGGTCCCCATCTGGGTTCACATGTAGGCTCCTTATTAAGTCTGCCCTATATCTTTTAGGAAGTACCAGCTGTCCCTGACCTTTGGATCTAGCTCCAGTCTTCCTATACATCAACTTGTTTTTCATGTAAAAATCTCCCTTGCCTGGAGTTGTATGACAAGTTGACAATTTTCTGAAACAAGGCTTGAGTGTTTTATCCCCAGCCTGTGCCTTCCTCATCTCTTCTGGAGTGGTATCCAACCTAATATCCTCCTCCTGTCTTGAGGTCGACCTGACCTGAAGGGTTGCCATATACACAGGTTTCCTTCTGCAACGGTCAGTGTCATGATTGTCCATCTGACAATTTTTACACCACCTTTTTCCTTGGTTGAAAGATTTTCTTTCATCATATTTCCTTTCATCGAATTGTGGGAATTTATTTTTATTTTCATACCGTGGCCTATCAAACTGGTGCTTACCTTTGTTTTGATCCTTAGGATCAAATTTATTAAAGTTCTGTGGTGCCCTAAAGTTATCCACTAGTTTCTTTTTATTACCTGTTACCTCTGCTTGAGCTGCTTGATACCTTTCAGCAACATTTAGCAACTCACCCAGCCTCTCTGCACCTTGTTCCATGAGAAACTTTCTCAGGTCTGGAGCCATGGACTCTCTTAATTGCTCTATAAGGACCATTTCCTTAAGATCTTGGGTTTTCCCCAGAGAAGTCCATTTCTCCAAGTATGTCTCTATTCGTGCAGAGAACTGGTGATAGGTTTCACCTGACAGTAGTTTAGCATTCCTAAATTTTTTCCTATAAAATTCTGCATTCTTTTCATATCTTAACAAAAGAGCCTGCTTTAGCATGTCATAATTTTCCTGATCACCTCTGCTCATTTTTGCAAAAACTTCATAAGCTGCCCCACGAAGTCCTTGAGATAACTTTAAGCTCCACCTTTCTCTCTCTAACCCATACGTGGTAGCTAATAGTTCATACCTATTTAGATAGCTCTCTATATCATCGTCTTTCTCAACAAAATGATCTAAATGAAAATTCATAGCTGAGGTTGAGGCTCCCTGGCTAGCAGTGGCATCAGAGGCAAAGGGACTGGCACCATTTTCAGGAGCATGGCCTTGAAACTCAAACTCCCTTAGTCGTACTTCATGTTCCCTTTGTAATCTCTTCTCCTCCTTTTCTGCTTCCCTCTCTGCAGTCAATCTTCTTTCTTCTGCAGCTAATTTCTTCTCTTCTCTTTCTGCAGCTAATTTCTTCTCTTCTCTTTCTGCAGCTAATTTCTTCTCTTCTCTTTCTGCAGCCTGTCTTCTTTCCTCTGCTTCCAATTTCTTAGCCTCAGCCTCAAATTGTAACTTCTTAATTTCCCTTTCAGCCTCTAACTTTCTTTCGGCTTCAAACCTTCTTTCTTCGCGTTCAATAAATTTGTCACATTCAGTAGTGACATAGGCAACCATAACTTGCCCATCTAATCCTAACTCTTTTGCAGTCTGAACAGCAGCAGATCGAAATTTGGCTAGGTCCGCCATTGTCTATCAGGTAAGTTTATACAATGTCTAACTAACAATTCAATCTCTAAATATATATCTAATGGACAACACAGGCACCGAGAGCTCAACCTTATTTAATTCCACCCAAGGATACCTTTTTAATTCTTATTATTCCCTAAAGTGAATTACCCCCCAATATTTTTAATAGGGAAAGATTCAAAATCCCAAGAGCGAGACCCCAATATATGTGGTAAAGTTGGATGTTATAAATATTTATAGGGGACTTAGTGTACTGACTGAGATCAGCTGTGAAGGTATATATATATCTAATAAGAGTAGTGTATTATATATAATCTTACTTGCTGCCACATATGTATAATAATAATAATCTAAATTCTAGTGTGAAGACACCAAACAGGGCATGTGTAATGATGAAGTGGCAGAAACCAGTGCTCTCCAGTTGTTCAATTTTGTATCCTCTTAGCTCTTGCACATTATTTAGGCCCACTGTGACACGTTCTTTCCTTCTCATTATTATTGTTCTTCTGAGGATTTCTTTTGGTCTGATAACTTTTTTCCTCTTACCCTCAGGTAACCCAAGTGAGCGTCCTGTAGTGGTATTCTGTTGTTTTGCATTCAAAATAGGACATGAACCGATATATCCACCATCGTCTTTTCCTTATATAGTCGGAGACATATTTCTGCCTAGAGTCTTCTCTTATTTGTCGATTAGTCTTGAATTCTTTCCAACTGATGTTCATGAGTTTTCTAAGACATTTGTTCTCGAATGTATTCAGCTTGTTCTCCAATGATTTTGTTATTTTCCAACTCTCACAGCCATATGTTAACACTGAGATAACATTTGAATTAAACAGACGAAGCTTGGTATGTATATTCAATGATCGTAATTTCCAAATGTTAGATAATCTATTGAAGGCGCTAGCTGCCAAAGCAATTCTAGTATGGATTTCTCTTGTTGTGTCAAGATATACATATACATATGTATACATATGTATACCTCAGTCAGAATTATTCTGGAATAGTGTGATGACTACGTTATATGTCTAGGGTATGTGTATGATGAAGTGTAAGTCAAAACAACAACAGACAGATAAACAATTTAATTTATTCCACTACACTTGACAACACTGTGACACTCACATACATAAAACACTCTACAAGGATATCTTAAAGGAGTCACTGATAACTTTTCAAATAACAATATGTATTCATTGCTGTCATGAATGTATATGTGTCCTGATTCAAATACAAAGGAACCAGGAATCACAATCAATTTTAATTACAAGTTATATGTACAGAATTTATTAATATGAATCTTGTAGTGACATCTATTTTTAATAGTATCCTATGTGTGTTAGTTGTGTAGTAGTAATATGAGGTAATACTGGTTTTGTTTTGTTCAAGCTCTGTTGGTATTTGTCATCATGACTTCAATAGTTTGTCTTTATTGGAACTAGTATTGGAGATGTTCTCAGTTCCTGATATTAAAACAATTAAATTCCCCTCTTAATTGTATTTTACACTGTCATTTTAAGATGGGGGTACATAATGTTGAGCTTAGCTGGCCACATCAGCTTATCTTGCGTGATGGCGGCAGGAAAAGACTCCTCTGCTCGATTTCTCCCCTGGGCTCTGGAGACACCTCACTGATAGCTAAATGGACCAAGGAGTATGCTGTCCGACTCTGGATTCAGCAAAGCTCTGACCAGGTGCTGCTCAATAACTTTAAGACCACGGTCCCACAATTCATAGAATAATAAACAGTTTCGTTGACTGGCAATGAATATAGCACAACTCCGATCTGCCGATGTTCCAGGCTTTATTTTATATAAAATATACACTGGTGCTCAACGTACTGCTTCTTAGTAGGATTATTACAAGATGTGGCAATGAACAGACGCTCTGAATCAAGTATATTCGCAGCTCTACCCAATGAAACCACGTCTTACCATTTTTTCAAAAAAGTACCCCTTCTATTCGTTTCCCATAACAACACAAGATAGTATTTATAGCCCGACCAATCGTGTTTAGTCTTATATTTGTTGCGCTCCAATCAATTTGGAGTTAACATGGTAGGCTATTTCCGTAACGTAAGGTTTTTTCAAACACGTTATAAAAAATTTTATGAGCAGAAATGATTTCATGCTGTCAGGCACCCCCACTATTTTATTTTGGTTATAATTTGGTAATTCCTAGACTATTTGCGTAACGTTTTACATATTCTTTGTCAGCAAGCCCTAAGGAACCCAAATATACAAATTTAAAAGAGCTAAGTGGCTGCGTTCAAAATATGCAATTTCTTCTACCTCCTGTTTCGAAGATGTGCTGTCTGGGTACTGTAATGTTTTCAAACGTAAACCCATCTAATGTCATCTTTTCTAATAAGCGTTTTTCAGGATTTTAAAACCTAACTGTTACGTGCAGTCTTTGATATCTTACAATATTATACATTAGTATACTTGTTATGTTCGCAAATATTTTGTAAACAAAATAGGTAATTTTTTAGTGCTTAAGGGAAAGTCATTATTGAGTTACTTCCCTTGAAAGTTGTGCCGTCTCTTCGATCGAACTCCGTGGATGAATCCATTTTACTGCGATTTATTCGTTGTTTGGGTGGTAATAGATTGTTCTTGCTTCAGAATATCTATGGCCTGAATTTATGTGTATTGTTTGTCTGAGTAGGACGAGTTTGTCTTATATCTGTATATCTTTACATATCTAAGTCGAACTATATGTTCTGTTGTCTCTAGAGAGGTCAAAGGCTATTCGGCGGATTTATTGTCGATCTTGTAAAGTATGTCAGGAAGTTAAATCCAAAGGTCCACGGCACGCTGCACCCATTCAGGCGGCGGACATTCCTATTCGGCCGTTCCAAAAAATGGCCATAGACATAATTGGTCCATTTAAGATCAAGTCTGCCAGAGGACATCAGTTTATCTTGACGTGTGTTGATATGTGCACACGTTGGCCAGAGGCTATTCCTCTGAAGAGCATTACTACTGCTGATATTGCAGATGCTCTTTGGCTTATATTTTCTCGTCTGGGGTTCCCCGGAGAGATATTGTCAGACCATGGCACCCAACTAATATCAGATACCATGTCTCAAGTAATGTCTACTCTGCAGATAGATAGATCTTTAAGTAGTATCTACCATCCAATGTCTAATGGTATGGTCGAACGCCTTAATAGAACACTTAAAAACTTACTGGGGAAGATAACTGAGGATCATCCTCAAGACTGGGACAGAGTTTTACCTGCGGCCCTCTTCGCTTACAGAGAGGTACCCAATGAACATACGGGATTTTCTCCCTTTGAACTCGTCTTTGGCGCGCGTCCGCGTGGCCCTATGTCGTTGCTTCACGATCTCATAACATCTGACAATATTGACGATGACACAAAGTCATCCTACGAATATGTCATCGCGTTGAGACAAAAAATTATCGAAGCATGCAAATTAGCAACTTCTTCTTCTGAATTTGCGAAACAGAAGGCAAGGCAATTTGCCAATAAGAAGAGATGCTTACGACAACTTTGTCCTGGTGACAAAGCATTTGTATTACTACCTTGTAGGGAAAACAGATTACTTATTTCTTGGAAAGGTCCGTACGATATAATATCGAAAATTTCCGATGTCGACTATATTGTCGATATTGATGGGAAGCATAAAACCTTCCACATCAATATGCTTACTGAATTCCATGAACGTCCGGATTATTTGCAACCCATTTTCCAAGCAACGGACAATTCTCCAGTACAACATGGTCATTACTCATCACTGTCCGTGATACAGGATGAGGAAACAAGTTTTTCAGATGTAAATCTCCCCCTTCCAATGATCCCACTTCATTCTAGTGAATCATGGAAGAACGTTACTGTCTCTCCTGATTTGTCTCTAGGAGAACAGCGACAAGTTTCAACTATGTTGCAAACATTTCAGGATGTACTCACTGACATCCCTGGACAAACGAATGTCATTCAACATGACATTGTTCTAACTGACCATACTCCTATTAGAGTTAGACCTTATCCTATACCTATACATTTTCAAGCACAGGTCGAGAAAGAGTTGGATGAGATGATAGATTTGAAAATAATCGAACCATCCACCTCTGCATATTCTTCGCCGATGGTTATTGTGCGTAAAAAAGACAATAACATACGTCTTTGCGTTGACTATCGAAAATTGAATCAAGTAACGAAGTTCGATGCCGAACCTATGCCTTTACTGGAAGAGCTACTTACTCGACTCTCCAAATCTCATTTTTTCACTAAACTTGATTTGTCTAAAGGATATTGGCAAGTTCCTTTATCTGAACGCGCCAAACCTCTCACGGCTTTTTCAACACCTAGAGGTTTGTTCCAATGGAATTTTATGCCTTTCGGTCTTATGAACGCACCAGCTACATTCGTACGCATGATGCGCCGAATCCTATCTTATCGGTCAGATGTCATTGCATATCTAGACGACATCTGTCTTTTCAGCGATACTTGGGAAGATCACTATTCAGGGTTAGATGAATTGCTGTCTACTTTGCGCGAGCACAACCTAACAGCAAAACCCTCTAAAGCCTATATTGGTTTTAGCGAAATTTCTTTCCTAGGCCACCGAGTTGGTCATGGTTTCCTAAAGACAGAGGACCATAATACTAGTAAGATACTTAACATCTCGATCCCTAAGACTAAAAAAACAGGTGAGAAGTCTGTTAGGTCTTATTCAATTTTATGGCAGATTCATTCAGAATCTATCCTCTATCATGGCACCTCTTTCAACACTTCTAAAGAAAGGTTCGCCTAATGTGGTCCACTGGTCTCAGGAATGCCAATGCTCTCTGGATAAGATTAAAACATTGTTTTCAACACCACCTATTTTAGTGCTACCTACTAAAGATAAGACATTCGTTCTTCGTAGTGACGCTTCATCCACTGGGATTGGAGCGGCACTAATGCAAGAGTACTCTGGAACTCTGCATCCTGTAATGTATATTTCCAGAAAACTTAATGCGGCAGAAAGGAATTATTCGGTTTTAGACCGTGAGCTATTAGCTATGGTTTGGTCGATCCTCAAACTACAGAGATTCCTTCTGGGCGCACATTTCATAGTAGAAACCGACCAAAAAGCTCTTACTGCTATACAGAGTAAGAATTTGAAGAGCTCGAGGTCTACTCGATATGCAATTGCTCTTCAACCTTTTCATTTCTCTGTGCGAGCTATTCGTGGATCAGATAATGTGATGGCAGACATTCTGTCAAGATGCCCACATGATTCCACATAACTATTAGGGCTTAGACTTCTTGATATGTCTAGTTCTATAGTAGTTCCTTTTCTATATCATGATAGATACACATTCGTAATTTAATAATATAATGATTGTATCACTACATAGCGGTTCATTGATGTTTATTCACCGCTGTGCTTTGATGATTTTTTCTTCATAAATCATGAATTTTTTAGGCATTGTGTAATTGCCAGAATTGTATTATACTTTGATGACACCTTCCTGGAAAAATTTACTTGTAGAGAAATAATTTCTCTCAGTTTATGAGACACATTCTCACCAGTCGCTCCATAAGTCGACTTAGCCTCATATTAGGCGTTATATGTATTCCTGATATTTTCATCTGCGCATTATTCATGCGTTGTGAGCCTATTGTACGTTGCTCCTAGATGTATTTCAAAAAAAAAAAAAAATGTTCCATTTTTTTTTTTCCCGGGAGGTGTGGTAAGACTGTTACGTGCAGTCTTTGATATCTTACAATATTATACATTAGTATACTTGTTATGTTCGCAAATATTTTGTAAACAAAATAGGTAATTTTTTAGTGCTTAAGGGAAAGTCATTATTGAGTTACTTCCCTTGAAAGTTGTGCCGTCTCTTCGATCGAACTCCGCGGATGAATCCATTTTACTGCGATTTATTCGTTGTTTGGGTGGTAATAGATTGTTCTTGCTTCAGAATATCTATGGCCTGAATTTATGTGTATTGTTTGTCTGAGTAGGACGAGTTTGTCTTATATCTGTATATCTTTACATATCTAAGTCGAACTATATGTTCTGTTGTCTCTAGAGAGGTCAAAGGCTATTCGGCGGATGTGCCGCTAGAGTGTGGTGTGATTTGGCTTCGTCCTGATGGGGACTGTGTTTTTCTATGTCGGCTTGTCGCCGGGAAAAAGTGATCTCAGTATTTGTGGGGAAAGTGATAGTCGTCTAGACCTATCGTGTATGCTTTACCCCAGTGTTTATTCGTATTGCCAAGGAATGGCAGAATCATATTTCTGATACCAAGGTAATCAAAGATACTCTTATGAACTCTCGTACGAAGCCACCATTTTCGATAGGTACGATTTGTATGTCTAAGAGAATATATTTGACTCGATGAAAACGACTTCGATTCCTAGCAGCACTATATCCTGTAGAATGCAGTCAATTGTTCATGATCAAATCTACAGAGCAATGAAATGTTTTATGAATGACTAACTTTAGGACAGATTCATTATCTGTATCCAAACGTGAGTGACAGCTCACGAGTGAAGCCATCTTGGAACCAATCGCTAGACGAGATTAGGTCTAGAAGCCATCTGAAATATTATTTATAAGCTGACGTGCTCAGTCAGTGAAGTCAGATGATATATATGTATGGGCGATACTGAGTGCTTGGCTACTGACAGTCCATTATACAATTATTCTACATGAGTGCCCATGTAACATTGCAAGACCATTTATCCACTGTACCATGATGTATTATGCCAACCTGTGATTTGTCACTATCTGTGCTGTCGAGTGTATACGTCCAATTAAACTGTAGAAAGGTACACAGTCGTTGGTGTCGATGACTTCCAGCCATACATGAGTGTGAGAAAAGAACATTTGTCAACACCACGAACCCTTATTATCATTCGCACATTATACACTTTATCACTAACTCTGGGAAGGTTAGTGTTTTTATCACTGTCCGTCTGAAAAAAAAGTTAGTGCATGTGGCCTTACACGCGTGATAGTAGTAATTGTGTATCGCGCGACGCGAGTTTAGTGTTGCATGTGTCCTTGTTTTCATTCGCCCCTCTCTCTTTCTATTTGAGTCCATCTGTTCGTTCGTTTTGGTAACGTAGTATAATTAATGTTAGGATTAATTTAGGTCATTACGCAGTGTGCCTCTCAATGTTTTTCTTAGAAATGCAATACCCGTTTTAATGTGTTGTGGAAACGCTTGTATTTATGCAGTGGCTTATATTTAACGTGGAAACGTTACAATTTGCAGACGAAGCATAAAACAAAGGAGATTTCGAGTACTGTCATTGTGACAGCACTGTTCTTTACCATTCTTCTTCCTTTTATTAAATTTATGTGTTAGGCTTTGCATTTACCTGATAATTTATATATGTGGATTAGAATATTTCACGACAGTATACACAGCGTAACTCAGGGATGATGATTAGAAATCACAAATATTTTTCTGGGTATTAAACTGGGAGGGTAATGGCGTGCCTGAATTACAATTAACAAGAAACATATATCTCACAAAATGATATGATACACTTGATGCACATGAGATGTAATCATCGTTCATCACTGCTCCATTCGGAGTATGGGGTTGCTGCTGCTTTTGCGTTTCTGAGCGAATTAGCATAAAACAAACACCAGTGCTTGCCGTAGTGGTTTACGAATATACTTTTTCATATGATGAGGTTTCCAGCCTCATTTATAACCACATAGCACGGACAACATTGTAGTGAAATTGACAGAGATACAACGGTAAAATCCCTCCAAAGATAACATTTAAGGATAAAAACATAATGCGTAGGCTGCGAATAGTACATTATCGCCTAGACCGCGGGTCATCATCATCCATAAAAATTGACTTGCTAGACAGGAGGGGAACGGCGGATCAAAAAGGAAAAAAATATGACTGGAAAGATTGCGTGAGACTGGAAAGGCTAAGGAGACGCAATTGGGGGGGAAACGGAGAAAAGTCACGTTTCCCAAGTTGACATAAAAAGTAAGCAACTCGACAGAAGGGACATAGATATGTTACGCCACAGTCATTTATTGGACGCTTTTGCGCGATACCAAGGCCTTGATTTGAATTCAGCGGCTAAACGCAGATGTTAGGAATATTACAAAAATTAAAAAGTACTTTTTTCTTAATATTAATGTTAGGAATATAAAAATTAGCTGGCCGGATGGCCCATTCTGAGCAGTGAACTAATATGTTCTTAATTTTACAGACGGATAGATAATATTGAAGATAATGACAAAAGACAGTGTTGTTCACATCATCGACAGACTGTATTGAATCTAAAAGTGTCGCTAATTGCACAAAAAAACACGACCTCGAGACGCAGGTGTTCAAATCTACGTAGTATGGAAGAGAGGGACATTTGTGGTGGCTGTGTCTAAAAATAACTTTTAACGACAAAATTTTGGAGGGGAGAGAAAGGTTGGTTCAAAAATCAAGTACATTTTGTAGAAACACAAGTAGAGACGGACAGACTAACAGATAACCATCCATACTTGACTGAAGCATGACTGAAATGACTTTATGGTAGGAAATTTGAAATTCAAATAAACCTAGGCAGTGATTGGCCACAGACAATCATATTATTAGCGCTCAGAGCGAATTTGGGGCCATTCTTCAATAGTTGTTCAGTGATAGACACAGATTTTAAAGTGTGGTGATTTCCATATGAAAGAAAGTGAAATAAATTTAGGGACGCCATACTATAGCCAGCAGCTCAGCTGAGTTTTGCTAGCAATTCTGTGTTATTTATTCATAATCTGGTAAGATTGAAATTATTTCCTTATATATATTTTGAATATTGTTTCATGTTCGAGTGATTTGATACTGCCATATCGAAATCTAGCCTTACAAACAAGTAGGGATTTGCTCTAGACCCCCCGCCCAAGTCAGGGTCTAGGGACCAACAATGTACATAAACTCCAGCAAGGATTATGCAAGACAGATCAAGTGTTGAGAATAATGAAACATATTACCTATCCTCTTTTAGGGCAGAAAACTAATAAATATTTTTTCAGAATCTATAGTCTGGGAGGATCTATCTGATGTAAAACCACCATGGTAAATGTGCTGTTTGGTCAGAGAGATCTGACCTGTCTGTATGATGTGGTTGTTGTGTCAGTGTTGTGTCCAGACGTGGGTAGAGAATAGATTTTGACACATGGCCCATACTTTGATTGCAGAGCTGTGAGTTTCTGTTGTCAACAAAGCAGTGTCTATTCAGTTGGTGACTTACTCGAGTGTATCTGTGCAGTTCTTGTGACAGAGACCACCATTATTGCCCGCCAGCACGGAGAGGTGGGACCACCAGATTTCAGCACCAGAGCTACAACTACCAGATGAGTGAGCCTCTGGTCTGCTGGACATTCACCAACGCTGTGTAGTTACTAATAACCCCATAAAAATTCCCACCATTTTCTGGACACTGTGTAGTCAATATAGACAGGTGTGATGAGGCCACCCCAACAGCACAAACATTAACTATCCTCCCAAGTAGATGACTACTAGAACATTTTAATAAAACTAACTAGTATAGTACATATATATGTACACTATTGCATTTATGATATAATATTCCATGCATTTCTTTCATAATTTCTAAATCCTTTTAAGTTCTGGTCAACCTAAAAAATTGATACAGAACAAAATAAATGTAATATAATTCTATCAAGAAATTTTACACACGTGAGTTAGTTCAGTGTATTTTAACATTTATTAATATTATTAGTCTTGTTAAATATCTGTGGGTATATCTATAACCTATTACACCACACTACATATCATAACCCTAGACACTTTACGTAGCCACATTCATTAAAAAAAAATTGTGAGGTCGTAGTGGTAGCAAGAAAGGCCTTCTGACAATTCTCAACTACATTTTATCTCAGGAGCCTTCACAGCTGGCCTCATACAATTACATTTAGTAATATCACCATCATACAATACCATCAACACCACTACATAAATGTCAAATTCACATTTGTAAAAAAAGTTTACACTTACCCCAAAGTAAATTTTGTGAACACAATCTCCTGGCACACATTATAATGGACACAGCAACTCAGGTTATGTGCTTTCGAATCACTTGGTCTGGGCAATTTTAGTATTCCTCTTATGACGGGTGATCTGATTCCTTAGGTCTCTAGTCTTTGCATTAAAAAATGCGGGTTTACTTTTAAGTTTCAAAGTTGCCTAAATACTCTGTCGTGATCCTTTAAGTTTCCAGTCTTTGTATTTAAAAATGCGGGTTTCCTTTTAAGTTTCAAAGTTGTCCAAATACTTCGATCTGTTACTAATAATTTTGGTATTCTTAGTCTGATGTCTCTCTGGCTCCTGGAAGTTGCTAATTTGACGTTGCGATGCAGTCTGATCTGTGACTTCGATTTCACTAGATTATATTTCAATTTCTCAGATTAAATCCGAGATTGTACTTCCGACGAATTTGCCAATGAATGTTAAAGTCTATTCCGGCTCTCAAATCAAGCCAATGGTAAGCTCTTTAGAACTAAATTGGTCGGGTTGTTATATCTTAATATCTCCCGCGTCGCTTAAAATATCAAATTTTAAAATTCCATTGCATGATCTCTATCAGATATGTCCGTAATACTTCCGATTGCATCTTTATGCAAACTCAAAAACAAATCTGTTAACGTATATCCTGTCTAGATGCTTTCCCGCTATATTGTCTCTCCAGACATATTATCTGTAATAATCACAAGAGACAGACCAGCGGAAGCGATTAGGTATCATCCCCCGTAATTGCGCAAATCCCCCAGTTGGATTTCTCAGATAGACAATATGGCCCTCCTTTCATCGATCGTGCGCTACAATCTTGCGTCCACACAGATCGTCTATATCAAAGGTGGCCAGACGACTTAGGTGATAAACGTATTATCCACTGACCTGTCTAATTAGCCTTGACTTGCTATGATAAACAAGTCTGGGAGCAGCTAGGCAAACACGGAAGGTGCATAAAATATGCCAAATAATATGATGATCAGTGAGGAAAATGAAGAAAGAAAGTGGTACTGCCGGAAAGGACGAAAGTTATAAAATTGCACATCTGATTCGTCACATGTATGAAACAAACATACTTTTTATGTGTCCCTTTGGTTACGGGGGTTGGGGGGGGGGGGGAAGTGGAGATAGAAAGCAGAGTCGTTGAGTTAGCCGAAAAATTTCCAACTTCGACTTCTGAAATATTAGAAGCCCCACTCCGCCTGCTGACTCCAACTTCGATTACAGTTTTTTACTAGTCGTGTGGCATTAAATTCAGAGTCGAAGACCAGACATTTTTTGATCGACTCCGACTCTACCAAAAAAACCGACCAACTCCACGACTCCGACTCACGACACCCGACTCCGGACTGACTCCACAGTCCAGATAGGAAGAATCCCAACTAACATAATTACCGATGTATGTTACGTCGGTCGGTCACACTCAAAATAGTAACTCGCGCCAGAAAAAAAAGTGCGCAACGCACGGTGTGCAACTTGCGTGGCGTGGGTGTTATATAAAACAAATACTTTGGTTTTATTTTATTTTTTATTATTTCACGAAATTAGTAGCGCTCGACAATGAAAAAGTGCTTAAAAATTGGTGTGCATGAGCCCTCACCAGATGTACAAATCATGAAAATTGAAAGTTTTTGTTAAAACCACTTATTATCAGGGAACACTCTTTGAAAACAATGCACGCACTTTCAGTCGATATGTTGTGATCAAAGAACTTTTAAACTGAATCTAAAATAACCTAATTCTCGCCGTGTGTTCATTGGTCACAGCTGAGGAATGCAACCGTGTTGAAAAATTGTATTGTTTCCATTATATATACTCTCCCGAAAATAGTTACAATCAACAAAGAAAATCGTTCAAATGACGGTGTTCATGAACAGTTTGATTATACTGTATAATGGAAAGAAACCAAAAACACTCTAAGAATGTACATCTGTCTGCTCATCCGGGAACTGAAACAGCACACTTTAATTAAAAACCCGTCAAGTTTGACGGGTTATTGCTAGTAATGTTCTAATTTCTGAACACTTAAATTCCAACCAGGTCTGTGGATTCGCAGTCTGAGAAGTGGAGATGGTCGTCTTTTAGTAGAGTCGGAGTCGGTAAAATATGTCCGGACTCCGACTTTGAATGTTATGCCATATGACGTGAAAAAAACTAATCGGAGTCAGCAGTAGGAGTTGAAGTCGCAAAATTTGTTGACTGACTCCAACGTTTAGAGGTCTGTGAATATAAAAGCTAATAAAGAAGGAAACCAGAGACATGTGAGCCTTTTTTTCTATCATCTATGCGATTTCCCCTGAAGTTTAGTAAATAATAAACGATTATATGTCGTAAATAGCAGGTACTCGCAAGACGGACGGACACTAGGCAATGTAAGAGTAAGGACGGACACTAGGCAATGTAAGAGTAAGGACGGACACTAGGCAATGTAAGAGTAACCGAAGTGATACGCTCACTGGGGAATGAAATCAGGGACCTGTTATTTAGTATCCTAATTCTGTCTGTCTTATGGGTGCCTATTATTTATCTGTATTCGTATATTATTTACAAAAATTTATAGGGAAGCGTAGTGATGGAAAAATTAATGCGCCACTGTTCAGAAATGAAACAGCTAAAACAAACTAGGCTAGCTTTCATTTTTTTTTTTTAATTTAATTTTTTTTTAATTAATTAATTTTTAAAAATAATGTTTTGCCTCGTTTTGGCGAGGCACGTTCCGTTCAACCTAGTCGGTTATATTAGGGCGCATCTCCAAATATAAAAGACCTTTAAGTCTTGAGAAACTTTCACTAACTATTCACAGAGAAGTGACCGGATGATGACGCCGTCGCATAAAATGAAGACTGTTCGAGTTCGAGTTCTAGACAAACCTACATATCCTCCCCCACAATTTGTTCTAAATCGGTGTCTTCTGCTGGTCTTTATGTTGTTCATTATTAACAGTTAAAAAAAAAGTAGTTCCATCATCTCATCTTTTTGTCTTCCTTGGTCTTCTTTGCTTTTTTTTTTCTTAGTTTTCTTTGTCGCTTAGCTCTATATCGCGCATTGGCATTAATTAGACTAATAAAAACTCCTGTCCTGGACTACTTCTGCTATATGAAGGTGTTGAGCATGTTTTTTTTTTAAGTTATCAAAATTGTTGCAAGGCAGAGTAGCCAGTGTCTGGCATAATCCTCTTTAGTGGCCTTTAACGCCATGCCTGGTAGGACTCTGACATCATACGTTAGACGGCGATCTTAAATATACTTTAGAGCCACAACTTAATACTGTTAACATGATAAAAAAAAAAAAAAAAAAGAAAAAAAAAAAAAGAAAACAAAATGAAACTAGATGAATGCACGCATGCACTTTAGCGGCGGCACGAACGACCAGATCATCTAACCACTTTGTCAATCGGACGTTCAAACCCACAATAACAACCCGAAACACGAATAACATTCTTCAACCACTTTTATTTCCGATCAAAATCGTATTCTACATTTGTCGCTAATCAAATCTTTGAGGCTCAATATTATTTTGTTCCACCCATCGTTTAAATACGAGGGTGTGCATGCAATGGGCAGTAATTCACTTGGAAAATTTAAAATGGTTTATGTACTCCTCAACCTCATATCATACACCAACCATCTACTCTAGTATTTACCAACAGGCACACAACAACCAGATAATCGTAGTGTATACGCTTTTTTTCTCTATTTCTCAGCAAGGCTAGCACATAATCATTGAGAACCTATAGATCATCAATATATCTCCTACCTATATAGTCTCCACTATATATATATATATATGATCTGTCTGTTCATTACATATATTCATAAGCTACATAGATCCCAAACATATATTAGACTCTCATGAATGACTAGCCGCCTCTCATCACATTAGATGGACTTCACGTACACGGACGGTTGAGAGAGTGCCGGACTTCTACAGTCACTCTGAGGGGTACAAAAACAGAGGAAGATATCACTGCAGACTACATGCTCATGAATAGTGAGTATTAGATAGAGACAAACTGATTCAGAGACAACGAGAACGATCAAAGGTGATGCCCGCAGGGATAAACAGGGTGCTCATGTAGCAAGTAGACAGTGCCAACGAGGAGTGACCGAAGAACACGTAGAACACCCATGAATGTGCGTCGTTTCACATTTATTATGCCGCTGTCTCACACTCGTATCCTGGGCGAGCACTAGAGATAGAGGCTAGATGCCTTCCGACTAGAGTAGTAGCAGATGAGATCCATATGCGATGTGACGTCTACATTGCGATAAGATGTCTGCATATGCACGTGTCACACTTCTAGTCTCTCTATTTCATTTCACTCTCATCTTATCAACATACGAGATTACAATGTACCAACATAATATCAGGATGAACATGCACTGCGAGTTGTACATATAGCTGCAGAAATAGCATATGTCATTTCGCCTAGTCACTCATGACCATGCCTATTCCTTCTAGCGAGTTCTTCTCCTTGTGAAGACACATAAGAAGCCATGCAACTGGGGATAACTTCCCGCACTCCGTAGTCTCATCAAACTAACAGCTGATTTTGATGACTTCACGCGACACACTCAAGTCAACACATAATAGAACATTAATGCTGCAGCGCTATCTAAATATAGCTATGCTAACAGTTCATGTACTGCGTATACAAACTACTCTAATTATAGGTTCGTACCTATGATCCACGAGCACGTACCACGACTTCGTTGAGCAGTTTAGTCAAAGGCGCAATGTGCTATCTCACACGTACTACGAGCTCGATCTTAATATTATTTAGGCATATTTGATATTTTAGACACCTTAAAACGTGTTTAACATATGACTGCTCCCATGACTTGCCTATAGGACACACTTACGAGCAAGCTGATCTAGGTCTGACACACACTAAGACAGGTCATGTGAGGATAGAGGAGACTAACGTTTGTACCCACATAACGACATTCAGCTAGTCGTGAGGCAGCAAGCTATGCGAGTGTATATGAGTAATTTTTATAGTGAGGTGAGCGAACTATTCGAGAGAGAAGTAATGGTAGAACTACTCTTCGAGGTCGAACAAGAGTGGAAGATTGGGAGTATCTGAGAACAATTCGAGCTACGACTTATAGCGGGGTTTCTCTCTGCAGCTATATATTAAAGGGATGTGGTGAGATTGAGAGGCGCGGAGCGCGCTCAGTGCTGAGCGCGAGCGCTCTATAACAGAGCAACCGAATGCTGCGACTACGCACACTGATCTACATACTCTAGGCACATTATATACAGATCACTCGTTCAAGCATGGAGCATGTTCTCATCAGCAGGACGACTTTATAAGTCTAATCTTAGAAACAGGAGATACTCAAGTTGAGAAATGTTGGGTGAGAGGCTAGGCTGAGTGGCATATATAGCATGCTATTAACTGCGATATTTAAGAAAGAGTTTATAGCATCTGCTATATTAAATTTTACATTTTGTATTTTCACACAGTATCGTAGTGAATAGAGCTACTGCGCAAACGTAGTTTGCATTCGACTCTTACGAGCTGCACGAGAGGGCGCTGTCTGGGTGCTCTGTGAATGATAGAGGATAAGGCTGATCATTTTTCACGTGTCGGATGCGTAGTTTATGTGAACAAAAAACAATTGCGCGTGATTAGGGATTCTGTAGATTCTAAGTTAGATATGCAATGAGAGATACCGCGTGGAAAGTATGGGTTAGAACTTCGTCTAGGCTATGCTCACAAAGTTTATTTCGTATAGAGAGTCGTGAGCTGTGCGCGTTGTATTTTATTCCGCTGGCACAGGCACGAGGCACATAGGTCTACATGCTGGCGGTATAGGTGTTTATGAATGTGTGGTACCGTTTGGGGCGGCAGATCTCTTTCTAATTTATTATTAGTACATAATGGTCTTCATCTTGTGACTATATTGGGGTCGTCTCTACGCGCTCTCGATACGTCGTAGAGCACATGATTTAACGGGGGACATATCGGGTCTAGGGGTGACACATGAGCGTGTGAACTCTGCGCTAACACAATTTGATAGAGTTTCTTATTTTCCTTCTATGACATATATCAATCAATTGACTCTCCAGTAAGCGCGAGCTACTAGAATATCTCTAAAGATCTAATCTGTGAGTACTATGAGTTTACTCTATTAGGAGCCAATAACAGATGATTATGGGGCGTGTACAGTTATTTATATTCGTATCAGTGAGAGAGAGCGGACGATATTTCAGTTCACTTAGATCGACAGTGATTTGTGGCTACTACTGTTGTTCTCTTCGAGTATCATTATTTGTATTGGCATTTAAGAATATGAGAGATCTGTTTAAAGCTCATGCTAGTTGATATACTAGTATTTAGAAGTTTGGGGGTTTTGTATTACACACCTATATATAGATTTTTTACAACACTGTATATGTTGATGTATGGTTAGATTGAGTTTTTAGGACAATTATGTTAAGTGGTTGGGGGGGCTAGGAGGGACAACGTTGTCACACACGATGGGTTCAACTTGGTGTGGTGATACTGTGGGGGGGGGTGGATGTGTAGTCAATAGTATATTGGGCGTGAGTAATGGGGGTGTTAGGATGGGAGATCACTTATTTTGGCGGCGTGGAGAGAAGGGGGGCTCGGGGTTTGGGGGGGTAGATTAGTGGGTGGTAGTGTGTGTGTGGGGGGGTATGGTGTGTAGTTGTATTATTAGGTATATATATGCGCGAGTGGGGGATAGTGCTTGAATGAGTTGTCTCGATGGTTTTCCTATGAGTGAATGGATAGGTCGGGACACAATCAGGAGATGCGTTTGAATAAGTATAGTGAGTGACTCGTGACGGTAGTATGACATATTCAGGTGAGACTTGACTCCCAGACGCAGCGGTCTCTTAGTGGACTACCTCGCGGATACATACAACTGTGACGGAATGAAGAGATTAATGTCCTTATGAGTTGAGTTATGTATCAGGAGTCGGTATCTGGGATGATTTTAGGCGATTGTCATGTATATCGTGATGGTGTATTGTTACGGACGGTGCTGGTTATGGAATTCTTAGGTTGGTTTGGTTGTGTTGTTGTTGTGGAGGGTATGTGTTGGTGTTTGTGTAGGTTGTTGTGTGTGGGGAGAGGAGATTTATAGGGGATTTGGGCTGACTTATGGGTGCTTTATTTGTGTGAATTTTGGTGTCCAAGAGTTTTTTTATAATTTTTCTTGTTGACGATGTTTATGATGTTGGGGAGTTTTTAGATTTCATGATCTGTTATGAGTTTATGGGGGTTTTGTGAATATTTGTTTAATCTTATTTTTTTTGTTTAATTTTTTGAAGTTTTATTTATTAATGGTTGATTGTATGTTATTTTTTAAGATAAGGTTTCTTTTTTTGAAGTTTTTAGCTGTTTAGTTTTTGTATTTTATTTTGTGATCGAGGTATTTAATTGTTATTATGCTTTTGTGCAAATATTGATTAATTCGTGGATGTATTTAGAAATTTAAAAAAAAAACTGTCTTGGGAGGAGCGTAAAGGGAAAATATTTAATAGTTGGTTAAGTGATAACTAAAAAAACGGCTGTGGAGATTGAATTGCAATAATGAATTTATTTGTGAGATTAAAGAAAAAGTGTATAATTTGCAGGCGTATGAGTGGTTGGTGTAAAAAATTGGTAATTGATCGCGATTATTTAGTGATGTAGTTGTGCTATATGATGAATTTGTATATTTTTTGTATTAGGTATTATGGGAGGTCGTATTTATTGCTTCGGTTTTATTTAAACTTAATAAAGTTAGATTTACAAGTTTTTTGAAAACTAAAAGGATTATAATCTAGTTATACTTGAATATATTTTGGGTTGCTGAATGACAGTGATTTTTGTTGATTATATAAGAAGCTATGATATGAATAGTTTAAATAAGTTCCAAAACATAAGAAATTTTTAGTAGGATATGAAGTTAATGTATTTATTTATGTTATTGTTAGATGTTTAATGTTCAGAATGTATGTTGGTGGAAAGTATTATAGTTAATACATTTGTTGGAACAAAACTAAAGAATAGAAGGGATTTGATTTGTATTTGGGAATGTTCTTGTTGTGACTGTTAGAATGATAATGGCGATTATTTGAAAGGAGTTGTATGGTTAGCTTGAGTGTATAAAATGGTAATTCCTGAAATAAAAGAGTGATATAATGAAATTAGAAAAATTGAAAATTAATATGAAAATAAGATCTCAGTTTTCGTTCTAGTGAGGCTTCTGCGAAAATGTATCATTAAATATTGGCATAGGTGTTGAGGAAATGTATATCTGCCCATCTTGGGCCCATTCTTGCCATGTTAGTTAAATTCAAGGTTTCTTTCCCGGGTCGGAGGAGGTATGGGAGTTAGGAATGATGATTGAGGGGGGTAGGTGTGAAGTGGTACTAGTGCTGGGGGGATATATCAGACACCTGTCGGGGAATCGGCGTGTCTATTATATGAAAATGAGTTAAGATTGGTGAAGGGTTTGCTGAGACTTCGGGGTGGTGCTGGTAAGTGTTAGTATTCGGTGAATGTGGCATTAGTGGGTTGAAGTCGTTTGTTGTGGAATATTTATGACGTTAATGATTGCGTGGTGTGATGTTTTTAGGTACCATGTTAGACAAGGGGGGGGGGGAAGGGGGGGGGGGGGGAGGGGGGGGAGGGGAGTGAGTTAATTGAGATTTTTTGGTTTTTTTTTTTTGGGGGGGGAGGGGGGGGTGGGTTATTGGGGGGGTTTGGACTTGAATATATAGAGGAGGGGGGGGAGGGATTTGTATTTGAGGGGGGGTTGTGGGCGATTGTTGATGTTTTGTGTGGTTTTGGGTATCTAGGAAATATGGATGTATTGTATATATGTGTAGATGATGCATGAATTGGTTGAGGGATATTTAGGATATTTGAGACTGATGAGGTGAGGAATGAGGTAGTTGCGGGTAATTTGTATTGAGTAGGATTAATAGAGTGGACAGGGTGTATTGAGGTGGGTTATATAGTGGTGGAGTTAGTTTAGAGAAATTGGGGAGTGTTATAGTTAGGGAATAGTGAAGAGGGGAGCTATTGGTGGGTTTTGCTTGGGGTGAGGGGATTAGTAAGATGGATGTTATTACAGTATTTGTTATACTATGGGTGTTGTATTTATGTAGAGAGATTGTTGTTGGGGTATGTAATAAGATTGTGGGTATAGTGGATTTTTGATTGGAGTTTTAGGTAGATGGTGGGTGGAGTGTATAAAGTGGCATTTGTTAAGCTTTGAGGTGGGAGATCACGTTTGTATGTTTGAGGTAGTGGAACCCAGTAGTGTGGATATGTTATTTTTGGGGACATGAAAATTTTGGGAATGTTAAGATGTTGAGTGGCAGAGTTGGGTAAGTGATAAGACAGAGAAATGTTGAGTATAAAGTGTGTAATTTATTGATAAGGATTATGTGATGGAGTGCGTGAATTACCGTGTTAAGGTTATTGTTTACATGTTTATTGGAGTGGTGATCAGTGTTTAGTCATGTTGGAGTAGGTACGAATGTAACTCATGAGTGTTTGATGGGAGTGTTACCTTGGGTGAACTCTATTATGGGGGGATGTTTTGGTTGGGTATAATGGAGATTTGTTGATGGATTGGGTGTTGAAGATGGAGGACACTAGATTGTTTGTTATTGGGTGAATCGTAATGTTGGGAGTATATTGTACAGACCAATAAGTCACTAGTGATTGTCGGTTAATTAACTAGGATGTGGAACTAAGAAATCTCAGGATTTGGGAGTAGAAATCTTGCAGACTCGATGTGAATTTGTTGAACATAATATAAGTTTCTGGGGTAGGTAATGGGTTGTATGGACAGTGTAACTTCCAGTTATTGTACGCGAGTCAGACGACGTAAATATTTGTTTATGTTGATAATTTATGTATTGTAGGTTTTTTGAGTCTAGTGGTGGGTCGAGATACGGATTTTTGCCGTCTTATTCGAATATGGAATATAGAAGGTGTGATAGAAATTACTGGAGGGTAAATAGGGGGTATATGAGGTAAAGTATGAAGTTTAAATATACGTGTAGAGAAACAAGGTTCTTGAGGACAAGATAACGATGAGTAATATATAGGGGGTTTTATTGTACAGTTATGAGTGAGTATGGGAATGTGGTGTGAGTTTTTTGATATTTGAAAGAGGATTGTTTTAAGTTAATTTGTCGTGGATGTAGATGTTAAATGAATAAGTTATATTGTGGGTGGTTATCTGCAAAGTGGAAATTATGTGTATATGTATTTTTGTTGAATTGATGGAGATAAATTTGTATCAAAGTAAGTGGATTGTGTGATTTAGGTAGGATTGAGCTTGATACTGAGGTGTGAAAAGTTGGCTGTAATGACAGATTTGGTCATCTAGGAATAATTTAATAAGAATGGGCAGTTATAGTAGGGAGTCTTGAGAACTGTGGTGTCCGCCTCGAATTCTAGAGTTACCTGGTTCGATTCCCAGTAGAGGGAATATAATTTATGGAAATTTTTGGTTCAGACCCAGTGGTCCTAATCATGCCATACGCCCCCGTGGTCTCATGGGTAGTGAGATCTGATGCCTAGCCTTCTGGGATAAGGGCGAAAAAACTAGGAGGTCCCGTGTGCACGTTGCGCACGTTACAAATCCCACGGCAAATAACCCGTCAAAATTACGTGAATGAGTTATGGTGACCTCTTTCTCGTTGCATGTTGTCATTATATGATGTCGGCATTATTTCTCCTGTGTTCATTTCATTCATTTCTATTCCAATTCAACTTCTTTGGATCTTTGTAGTCAAACTTATATGATGATAGGAAACTCTTTACAGAGCGATACAACAGGAAGCAATCTGATCATCAGAAGAAGTCCCCCCCTCCGACAAGTGTTTCGGCCCTATATACTCCTTTACACTCTAAGGGGGGCGGGCCCACTTGGGTCATGACTCCCAAGCGTCTCAGCTTCCTGTTGTCTTGCATCGAAAATGAACCCATTTCACTTATGGTAGCAACTTTAAATTCCACAACTCCGCCAGCCGTGGAGGCAATTGTGAAAGTAACAAGGAGAAGACAAATTATTCCGTTCGTTCCGTCGCACACACTGAGACACCAGCGCGAAGTCAACGAGTCGCCACTGCGCGTTCCCCACTGGACTTTTGATACTGACACCCCTTATAGTATACACCGCTTGTCGCCCCTGAGTCGCAGCCCGTTCACTAGTCCACCACAAACCTCAGCGTATTGTGGACTTAGAAAAATTCCTGGTGTTTTCTGTACCGCAGCGTTTATTGTTACGATCTCCATTCCCCATTGCGGTTGTTCCACAGCCAGCCTGATGCCTTTTCGGCAGTTTCACTAAGCCTCTTCAGGGCCCTTGTTCTCGACTGTCCCCTCAGCCCCAACAGTTTCAATAGATCATACACTGATGCAGCCACAAGCCCTCTTGCGCCCACTTCAACAGCCATGACCCTTGCAGTGAACCCATCGTGTCTCAGATCCGCGGCCAGATCACTATACTTGGCCGCTTTGAACGAATGTTGCTCATCTAATCTGGATTCAAATGGCACTGTCAGTTCAATCAGTATGACCTGAAGCGTTGCTGCAGAATGAAGCACTATATCCGGCCGTCTCCGCGATTTTCTGATACTCTCTGGATATGCCCCTCGTCCAGGTAGGTCTACCGCCATCTCCCAATCATTTGCACAATCAAGAAGAGATGGTAAACTGCTACCAGGTTTATTCGGTTTGGTGTGTGCTGACTTTCCTGCCCTCAGAAAGTATGTGTTTGCGGTGTCTGGCCGGACTTTGCTATTCGCCTTCATTCTTGCCAGATCTATTGTCGCAGCAAGCTCATTTAGCACTTTGTTATGGCGCCAAGTGTATCGCCCTTGCCCTAATGGCACCTTACACGCTGAGAGCACGTGTTCAAGTGTCTGCCTCCCCTGGCACAGGGGGCACTGCTCATCATCCGACTTTCCCCATTTCACAAGGTTGGTGGCCGACGGCAGCAGGTCATACAGTGATCTGACAACGAAGCTGAGCCTAAGAGGTGCCATATGCCATATATCATTCCATGTCAAGGACCTCTGCAGGGCTCCTTCCCATGTAGTCCATTGGCCTTGTTGGACCTGCTGCACTGCTTTTTGCAACCTCTTATCATTCTCAGCTTCTCGTATCTCCTGAACTACCATGTCTCTGCGCTCCCTGCTTGATGCCTTGGACCACCAGCGGATGTCTCCATGACCAAATCCCCGTCTATTCGTTTGTGTGTATCCGATTACCTCCCTCAGTTTGAGTGACTCTTGGGCAGCATCAACAGCTTCTTCCACTTTCCACTTCCTTCCCGTTTTCAGTGTGGGCTGAATGGACTTAACCACGTCATCAGCTGACTCGCGTAGCATCATTGCAAGCCTTGCCTTTCCAACTTTGTACTCTTCAACAACTGACTTGAAAGGAAGCAGAAGTTTTGACTTTTTGCAGTACAGTGCTACATCTGACAGACCTGGTGGTACTCCTAGCCATTTCCTCATGAACTTGTTGACCTTCTTCTCTATGGCTTCCACTGTACTTGTGCTTATTTCATATATAAGCAGTGGCCACAGCAACTTTGGTATCAACATGAACTGGAGGCACCACAGCTTGAACTTCCCCAGGAGTCTGCTTTGGTCTATGATCTGTAGCCCTCTGTCTGCCATTTCTATTGTCTGTTGCACTGCCTTTGAGTCTTTTAATGAGGCATCGTACACCCTGCCAAGACTTTTAACAGGTTCCTCAATGACAGTAGGGATTTTTTGGTTGGAAACCGTGAATATGACCTCTGCTATCTTCCCTTTCCTGACTGATAGGCTTCTCGACTTCTTGGGTTTGAAGCTCATTCTGCACCAGCTGACTAGTTCATCCAGGCGTGCTAACATCCTCCGGGCCTGATGTTCATCTGATGTCAGAATTGTTGTGTCATCCATGAATGCTTTGAGCGGTGGCATGAGACACATTCCACCGAGCTTTGGACCTATAGCCATTCCTTCAGCCGCATTGAGGATTACCTGCATAGCCATCACGAATAGTATCGGAGAGATGGTACATCCCATCGCAATTCCAACTTCAAGGCCAATCCACTTCGTTGTGTACTCTCTGGTTGAAAATCTGACAGCAAACCCTGCGAAATACAGCTTCCCCTTTCTCCATTCCTTGCTTACAAGCTGGGTTTTCCACGCACTCTTCAGTAAACGAAGCAGTCGTTTGAGCACCTCAGGGCATCTCTTATACACCACATATGGAACACCATTAGGACCTGGAGCTGACTTGCATCGAGCTTTCTGGACAATGCTTTCTACCTCTTGCACCGTTGGGGGCTTGGTGTTAAATTCAGCTCCTGGCTTACTCGGCCATTTAAGGCCTGCCATGCTGCTGAGCGGCTCATCTTTGCGACCATCTGAATATGTCATTCCAAGGTGTTCTTCCAGGTCTTCTTTCCTGATGTTTAGTGTACCCGACCGTGGCTGCTCAAACAGTTCTTTGGCAAACTTGAAGGGCTCCCTGAAGAATTTTTCCCTATCCATTCGAGTCTTCCTTTTCTTCCTGCACAACCTTTCTGCTCTACAAAGGGCATTATGTTGGCCTTTCAGGTGCTCCCAAACCTGTCGTAACCCTTCCTTCTCTGCGGCAACTGCATTTTTTGAACAGTTTTCGGGCATGCTTCTTCTGTTTTCTGATTTCTTCTATTTTAATTTGTCTTCTGCTTTTTCGTGGTGGGTTACTTTCCCTTGCCTCCCTCACTCCGAACACTTTGCGACAGTGCAGATATATTATGTCGCCGAAGATTTCCAGCTTCTTCTCCAAAGTTATCTGCTTCAGGTTGTTATCCAACTCTTTTGCCAAGGCTTCGTCCAGCTGTTCCCAAAGCCCTTTTGCACTGGCGGGTGGAAACTTGATTGCATCTCTCTTCCCGTCCAAGAAGTGTGTGAGATCATCATCAGGCAGATCAACTTGAATGTACTCAGCACTGTGGATTGACTCCTGGCTGCGTTCTTCTAACGTCTTATCCGTCGAGACAGAGCGCTGTTGATCTCC
The DNA here is from genome assembly GCA_024509875.1 of Oreohelix idahoensis. Classification (NCBI taxonomy): domain Eukaryota; kingdom Metazoa; phylum Mollusca; class Gastropoda; order Stylommatophora; family Oreohelicidae; genus Oreohelix; species Oreohelix idahoensis. Next base: position 340,349 of record JAMPIV010023124.1, read on the forward strand.
CCCTGATGACCTCCCACACCCCTTTTTCGTTCTGTGGATTTTCATTCATCTCTGAGTAGAGAATTCCCTACCACAGGCACATGGAAACTCCAGCCGTTGTTCAGAGCTCGAAGTCCGTGTAACGGGTCTGGTCGATTCCAATGAGGCGCCTGTGGATTCATCATTCTCCCCCCCCCCCTTTCGGTGAATCCTGGGGGCATCTATCGTTTTGGGGTTCTATAGCAATTGAATACAGCTTACGGGGTGCTAACCCGGTCAGCCGGTTTCTAGTCTTTCCCAGTGTCATCTGTCTTTCCAGAAGTCAATCGGTCTTTTCCCGATTGTCACTGGTTTGACCATGTAACTATGATAGGAAACTCTTTACAGAGCGATACAACAGGAAGCAATCTGATCATCAGAAGAAGTCCCCCCGTCCGACAAGTGTTTCGGCCCTATATACTCCTTTACACTCTAAGGGGGGCGGGCCCACTTGGGTCATGACTCCCAAGCGTCTCAGCTTCCTGTTGTCTTGCATCGAAAATGAACCCATTTCACTTATGGTAGCAACTTTAAATTCCACAACTCCGCCAGCCGTGGAGGCAATTGTGAAAGTAACAAGGAGAAGACAAATTATTCCGTTCGTTCCGTCGCACACACTGAGACACCAGCGCGAAGTCAACGAGTCGCCACTGCGCGTTCCCCACTGGACTTTTGATACTGACACCCCTTATAGTATACACCGCTTGTCGCCCCTGAGTCGCAGCCCGTTCACTAGTCCACCACAAACCTCAGCGTATTATAATGACTTATGGCCAATAGTTATTACACTACGAAAAAAAACTGTAGGCTTGCGTGTTATTTTAATAGGTGTTGAACTAGATGTTTCTTCCTCTTTTTCGTACACTTCTGCTTAGACGTCTGCTTGAATATTTTCAAAGAAAGCAGTGGTGACGGGCATTTGTTCTTCCTACGTTCCATGTGCGTTGGGCACGTTTGAAGTAGAGGTTCAGCTTTCACTGTGCAATACGCACCGTTTCAGTATTTTCCTTAAAGTTGGTTTCATTTTTTTCCTTGTTAGTTACAAAAGTTTCAATAAGCAAACCCTGTATATGTGAATATGGAAATCAGTCATAAACAGTCACAAATATTGTTTCATGGATCCCTGACGATCCAACAAACTTAATTTAAAAGACCCAACAACCAGGATCTAGAAAATGTAACTTGTGGTTCAAGAAGATCCAATAAACTAGGTCTAGAATAATAACAAACTTGATCTATAAGATCCAATAAACTAGGTCTAGAATAATAACAAACTTGATGTATAAGATCCAATAAACTCTATCAACAAAATTTAAGTTAAGAGAACTAGTGCCAAAATTGTGACGTCATTTGCCAGACGACAACGAGACAACATTTCCCGCGCACGTAGCATAACCGTGGATGTGGAAAAATATTACGTGGCTGGAAATTCGCAAATTAAAAAAAGAAAAACTGTAAAATTAATGTCGTAAAAACATGTGCTCATAGTGTTCTCATTTCGGCAACAGAACTAAGTGACAGAAAAAAGAAGCTTTGTGTACGTAAAAGAATTTAGCGACTAATAGTATTTGGTTTCTCGCCTAAAAATTCGCACGCAGTGACAAAGATAAGTTTCTGCCATTACAAAAACGCTGCTGCAAGTTTGTTACTACTCTCACTTGTATTGTTATTACTCTAATCATCGTCATCATAATCATCGTTATCAGAATAATCATCGTCATCAGCATAATCATCATCATCATCGTAATCATCATCATCATCATAATCATCGTCATCAGAATAATCATCGTCATCAGCATAATCATCGTCATCATCATAATCATCGTCATCATCGTCACTATAATCATCATCAACATGATAATCATCATAATCTTTCTCATTATAATCATCATCATCATCGCCATCATCATCATCACCAAATCATTGCCCTCATCATCATAATCATCGCCATCATTCTCATAATCATCGTTATCATCATCATCATCGCCTACATTCTCATAATCATCGTCATCATCATCATCATCGCCATCATTCTTATAATCATCGCCATCATCATCATTACCTTTCAGCTCCGTGGAAACGCAGACCTTCGGCTAATGAAGACATCCTGTACTATATCTTCTTCTTCTTCTCTTCTTCATCTTCGTTCAAATAACCAAATCTAACTATCTCGTAAAGTTGGCAGTCCGTCTCAGGCTTATATCATCACCAAACAGCTTTTCCCTCAACTGCCTCTTTGCTCCTCTCATTTAGCCTACAGTCTTGGAGGACATATTTATCTGTTTGTTTGTATTCCTCACATGGGCAAATATCTGTTTGTCCAATTTGCAGTTTTACCCTATAGAGCAGAGACTGCCTTTTAACACTATCAACCGGTTTCTCAGTGTGTGTCCTATCCAACGCCAGCGTATTTGCCTTACATCTTGTTTCACTGGTTTTACTACTCTAACTGCTTCAATTACTATTATTACTTCTTAAACTGTTTCGATTGCGGCTATTGCTACTATATACTACAAAATGGTGCTGCTGCTATTACAACTACAGTAATAACAATAACTGCTACAACTACTACTGGAGCCGTGGTAGTACAGTGGTTAGTGCACTGGCTTCCTAGCTCGGTGGTCCATGGTTCGTTCCCCAGTTGAGGTGGGATTTTTTTTAGACTGCAAGCGGCTCAGAGGTCGACCCAGCCTCATGAATTGGGTACCAGGGTGTTGCGTGCATATTTTGACGCACATATTACAAAAATCGATATGGCTATTTAATATGGAAAAAATATAGACATTCATTCATTTGTGTATGAAAATGCTGTCTATGGTAAAAGCGAGAGAATCCATGTTTGATTCACACTTTTGATTATAGGAGTAATCGTTCTTGATATTGATCCGGCGCATGGATTGCTCTTACGTTTGTACTTATTTTTTAGGGCCAGAAAATATATTAATTTGCTTATTATGTTTATGGCCTGAATTCATATGTATTACATATTATTAGTACAAGTAGAATCAGTCCTATATTGTATATTTTGGATGGGTAGGCGGGACTAGATTCTTATTATTCCGGTCTAGCGGAAGTATGAGTTGTCTTGACAAGTCGTGATGAGTTCCGATGTACCGTGATAATGGCGGGTACGCATTTTTCAAAGGGCTGGTAGATTCTTAAGGAAATACGATGCATGAAGTGGTTTTCTTCTAAAGGAGATGGTATCTCTACTATAGTTTATGTTAGAGACTCTCCTAAGGTACGGTACAATGTATAATTCGGACTCCATGTATTGCCAGACCCTATTTTGATGATCTCATGTCGATTCGACCTAGATGGAACATTGTGCTTCGTATCGCTAGGGTCGTGTTTTGTATCGACAAAGATGACAGACTTTCCTACAGCGGTTATGGCTACGTGAATTAACCTGATCATCGTAGAGCTGTATGGGAACATTCATGAAATCAGTTATATACCCATTATAAATTAACTCTGGCTTATATTCTCCTTCCTATGAATGAGTGAACGACAACTCAGGGAGGCAGCCATGTTAGATTTCGGTCATCATATGTTTTGATCACTGCCAAGAGAACAGATTATTTATCCTATTATCGGACAGTGACAGGGAGATCTCAATCTTGCTAGAAACCCCTCTTTCGTGGTTTCATAATATATGCTACAAACTATGGACGTCAAGTAACCTTAGTTATTTACCGATCTGCCTTCACTGACGCGTTTAGTCAGATAGGGGGATGCGGCCATAATATATCATGACATTGAACTTTTGATGTACTGCCCATTATTTCTGAATGTGTCATGACTTCAGATCTGCTATGTATACCTACAAATTGATATGTCAACATACCATGATGTACTCGTATGTCCCAGTGTGTACGTCTGAATAAATTGAGTAAACAAAGATTCCAGCAGTCTGCATTGGTGCCTTGTAGACACATGTGTATGAGTGGTTATATTGGTCAGCACACGAACAGTACACCATTCGCGGTAATCACACTCTACACTTCTACTTCATACATACACCATCCTGCGTCGGTTGGAGTGACCAAGTTTAGGGCCTGCTTCCCCTGGAGCCTTTGCCTTCCCTAACTCAGGACTAGGGTGAGTTACCCATTTACAGCTGGGTAGACTGGGGGCATGCCTGATCTCAACAACACACCACTCTTCCTTACAGAGCATACAGACTGACACTTCATTAGAGTGGAAAGAAGAAAAGAAACTTTACAGTGGCGAGCCAGATTCCTGGGTCCAGCTTACGCAGTTTTGTGTTGAGAATCACAGTTTACAGCTGAAAGAACATTTGTTTGAACACATCAACACCAGTAGGACAGCTATACAGTCGATGTCAGCTTGACCTGTATTACCGATAGGATGCTGTATCTAGGTCAGCGCTTGTTGACAGTTTTTCGCTGTACAGACAGTATTACACAGGACAGTGGTATAAAGTGTAGAAAATATCTGGAGCAGTATTGTTGACATTTCTCAACGTACAGAAGAATCACAGTGTTGTTGAACATAAAGTGCATAGTTCATCGTTGGATCTTCATATGCTCAACAGAGAAAAATTGACAGTGTAATAGTTTAAAATTAAATCTATTACTGAATAAAGTGGCAAGTTATTAGTATTAAAATAAACTGTGCCTGCTTTACAACACTATACCTGCAACACATTCCATTCATGACATAAATTATATTGTATGCTATATGCTATTTATGCTTACATGTTATTTGTTTATATGTGTAGGTGTTTATATGTTGCGGGCCTGGATGGGAGGTGACTAGAACAGGAAATACCGAATGATATTGGTCTTGTTCTGGCGTTCGATAGGGAGCAATTTCTTAATTGAAATTTGCATGCAACATAGTTTGCAAATATTTGGTTAGTTGTGACGACTGTTTCATATTTGTATTTGTAACATTTTTTTCTGTTCTTTATTTTTGTTTGATTTGTTTGTATAATTGTAGGTCTCATCTTTCCTTTCATTTCAGTTTTTTACACCCTTATGTTTATACACTGTGGCGTTATTTGTCTTGTCATTTTATTATTGCAGTTATCGTCACGGTTTCTGTGATCATTTTTTTCATTTCTCCTATTTAATTTAATTTGATCTCTGCAAATGTGTTCATATTGTCTTTTCTTGTTTGTCCTTTGTAATGTCTTTAGTTGACATATGACGTATAGTGGTATACACTGATAGTATAGTACAGATCAGTACTTTATGATTGTTATTGTTATAAAACAAAATCTACAAGACCTTTGTAAGGCTTGTCTCACAAAGTGATTGGTAAAGGGAAATATTTTTTCCACAGGTACTCAAGTGATCTTTGATTACATTGAGGTATACAAGACCTTTGTAAGGCTTGTCTCCCACAGTATTTGAGATACAGTTATTGTGTCCATAGGTACTCAAGTTATCATTGGTTATTATAAACCATACAAGTTTGGACTAAGACTAAGTCTATGGTATAGACTTGTCTCTCATTAACGTGAAAGAGGGTAATTTATTTACTTTTTCAGGTTTCTGATTTAAGAAGACAATATGTCTACATTAGATTATTTTATTGCACAAGGAAAATCTCTTGATAAGACTGGAAAAGACTTAGAACAATGGGCTGTTGCTCAATATGACAAAGCATTAGCTGCAGAAGAGAAAAAAATTGCTGCTGCTGCTGAAGAAAGAAAAGCTGCTGCTGAGGAAAAAAAAGCTGCGGCTGAGGAGAGGAAACTTCAAATAGAAGAAAAAAAAGCTGCTGCAGAAGAAAGGAAAGCTCTAGCTAAAGAAAAAAGATTAGAAAAAGAAGCTGATACTGCTGCTGAACTTAAGAAATTGCAGATGCAAGTGGAGGAAAGGAGATTTGAGGCAGAACAGAAGAAATTAGAAGCTGATGCAGAGCAGAAAAAAATTAGAAGTTGCTGCAGAACAGAAAAAATTAGAAGCTGATGCAGAACAGAAAAAATTAGAAGCTGCTGCAGAACAGAAAAAATTAGAACTTGCTGCTGCTGCAGAACAGAAAAAATTAGAAGCTGCTGCAGAACAGAGAAGATTAGATAGAGAAGCTGAAGAGAGAAAAGCAATAAGAGAACATGAGTTTGAATTAGAGAAATTAAAATTGACATGTATGAGTAATGTTAATCAGGCATCTGGTAGTAATGGTAAACCCTTTGTGTACAAGGTCAAGGTACCAGCGTTTAACCCTACCAGTGATGACATAACATTTTGGCTTTCTAGATTTGAACGGGCTTGTCGATCTCATAATGTTGACAAATCACAGTATGTGAATCAGTTGTCTGAAAATCTAAAAGGGGAGACTCTGAGTAAGTTATATTTTGTTGAAGCAGCCGACCAAGATATTTCTGATGCTGTTAGTGCAGTTTTGATAAAGAGGTGTTAGCTGTTTTAGGAAGGGTACCGTCTTTTGTGTAAAACAATGAGACCTGGGGTAGGTTGTAGAATTCTCAGATTTCATCTCAAAAGCACGAATTACACTTTCACGATGGATTGAATTATCCAAAACAGAGAAAACATTTGATGGTCTTACGGATTTATATTGCTAGGAGAGACAAGTTTATGTCTTCTGTAAATAAATCATTCCTAGAGTTCTTACATGAGCGTAAACCTGGTACAATAAAGCAAATGGAAGAATATTGTGACCAGTATGCCACGGCACACCCTGACATGATTCTTAGTAACTCTAACATTAAAGAGAGTATGCCAGTTGCTTCGGCAACAGAATATAATCAGAATTACTCACACAAATTCCAAGGAGCTAAAAATAAATTTGATAAAAAGGTTAATTGGAATAAGTATCAAAACCAAGATAACCACTCAAATCAGGGTTCTTCTTCTTCGAAGAACTGGAATCGGGCTGATAGTCCTCGACACGCGAGGGGTACCCATAATGTTAGAAATTCTCTGAAAGGGAGTAGCTATAGGAACTACCCAAGTGCTTCATGGAGACAAAAGAAACAATAGCTACTACGGGATAACTCAATATAAACGACTGGTGTAGTGATTATGGGGAGTCATGAATGATTATGATTCACAAACCGAGGGAGATAATTAGGTGAGTAGTTAATAGAAACACAGACAGGCCAGATGAATGTAAATAATAAATAGAGAGGAGGAATTATATACGAGGTAGAGCACAAGACAGCTTCTAATGGGGACAATGGGACACGAATAGGTATTACCAGGTAACTCTGTCAAATGTGGAGTTACCACGGTAGTCACATGATGATGTTGTATAATCGAGAATAGGCATCAAGGCGCTCCGTATCGCACCCGTATCATACGGCACTACACCGTAAATAGTCGAGTATATACTTGCCAGGCGGCGATATCACCTAAGCTCGACTCTCGTATTGTGCTAGTAGCAGCTAAATAGTGCGTTTCGGCAATTGCAAGCCCTCAGCCGCCTACATGCTTAGTGTGTGGCAGCCCCCTCGAAAAATAAAACGATCCCTGAATCCAACCGAGTGTTGTCCCGGGGACGTAGCCAGAACGTCTCTACCTCCAGATGAACCATTAGTAGGTACCCGATGGCGATAAGATGACTTTAGTAGCCTGTGTCGCTTTAAGACTCGGGGCGGTCAGGTCGCTTTTCCGACTCCTCACATCGGCTGGGGTGGCTGTCACTCCTTACTCTCACAGCGGGAGGGGGAGGGGCTAATGTGATCGACTAAAGTAGGATAGGGGGTGCCAACGGGGTGGTATTTGTCTCTGACTTATTAGGTGGCCCTCTACGATCCACCTGGATTGTACTCCTATGGTTTTTTTCCCCCCCATGGCATGCATGAGTTCTTATCTTGGACTCGAGTGGCCAATCAATGTCTGATAGTAGGACTGAAATGAAGTCGCATAATCTGATAGTCATGACGATAAGATTACTCTCGACTAATAGTTATTTGAGCTATGTACATGTGCGATATAGTTTCGGTGAGAATTGTGACACCCTGGTAGATCATTTGGTGGCACAATTGTGCTAGGCAATGTTCACGCTCATGGTTTTCGCGACCGATAATGGTATAACGCGTTGAGTGACGCCGTTCTGCGAGCGGGTATTGATGATATTAGCATAATGAGCGGAGCATGTTAGCGTGACTGATCGCTGACATCCGCTTTGGTAGGGTGCAAATATCGCTGCATGGTCTCTTGATGGGGAAAATGGGGTCCGATCATACGCTGGATCTTAGGAGGGTGTAGGTCTAAGCCCCTACTGGTCGCATTTCGATGCAAGGTCCAGGAATATACCTGTTCACTCTTTCCAGGCGGTATGTAAGATTTGGCTAGGCGACTTATTGGGGAAGTACTGCTCAATGTCAGAGTCTATGCGTGGGGCATCTTGCTATGCCGCATTTTGGCTGGGGTCCACACCCGCGCAGGTCCTGTCCGTCGCCAGCTGCGGTATAATCATGGGCGTCTGGTCGCTTGTACCGCAGTTCATGTCCGATTATGCTAGATGAATGTGCAGCTTCCACGCGTCCTCATGTTCAAACGAAATTTGGTACATTTGGTGACGTCTAAGTCATAAGCCGTCGCTAATGTAGGCCCATACGCCCCAGTGGGGATAGCGTTTAATTCACTCGCCATTGGGTGCCTTCTGCAAGCTCTTAATTAGATGTAGTCGATATAGTTGCTTGCATACCGTTTGGTGTGTGTTAATGGGATCAAACTGAGGATGTGTTGTGGCAATAGACAAAATAAAGTAAAATTGGTTACGTAATGTATCGTAGACAGTTGAGATCCCTCTGGAGATCGCTCTAATGGAAGATTATTCCCCGGACGCATTCCTTTATGTCAATGTCACAGGGAAGCATGATCCTGTTAAAGTCTAATGCATTGCGCAGTTATTTTGTACTTGCTAAAGAACAGCTCTCGAGCTGGCCATTTTCTATTACCCTAGGATTCAACGTAAAAAGTAGGAATCTACATCCTGGATATAAGGAATACACTAATGTCGTGCAGCGGAGAGGCGCTACGTAACTTGGATTGCTCGTGAATGAGACGCTGTACAAAACAGAATATGGCGTACTGTAAGTATAGCGTGAGTATACAAGAAGACGTACGCTTTTACATCAAATCAGTTTCGCATTAACTCTCAAATCCTTTGTGCTAAAAAATATTGAAGATGACCCGCTAATAATACGTCCTTCTTTTAGAGTTCAGTAGAACACCCTCGAACCATTCTTGCATAGATCATGGTCAGCACTGGAATCCTTGGCTGCAATGTCAGACTCATTAATACGTATTGTGCAAAGGTGAACGCTAACTGATGATCATGGAGTTACATCCCGTACCTAATACTGCTTAGAGCTTCTTGATGCATAATGCGCAGCACAATGCGGAGAAAGACCTAGAGTTCTTACGAAAGACTTACTTTGATTTCAATTTCATTTTCTTTTGGCCCTGCTGTGAATAAGGACATACGGCGACATACTATCTGTAGTCATTGAGATACTTAGTTGCATTATTTGGTTCTAAGATATGTCACATGAAGATTAAATATGTGCGGCATGAAGGTAAGATTTTTACTCTGCCAGCTTGTCCATTGTAAAGGCACCATATTTTCAGATTGTGGCTTGCAGTACATTACCCATATACAAGAAGGTTAGAGTGGATTGGCTCCATTATTCACAACGTACAATACGGCAGACATAGTCTCTTTCAGTGAGGTTGTCCATATTAAAGATAAATATAGCGTTCTGTTACCACTCTTAGAGAATCTCCAATGGAGGGGGGGTAGAAGTAGAGAGGGGTGATTTAGATCTGGTAGTTAATTGACACAGTACTCATAGGGTTGGGTTGGTGTACTGTCAATTAGGATTATCTCTACGGAGATGGTGTCTCTTGGATGTATGCCTGGACATTAGCTCTCAAGGAGTAGCTTTTACATCTGTCTCTATGGGTGACTTTTTATTGGGGGTGATTGGGGGGGGTTGTTATGTTGGGGGGTGTCGCAGTTTGAGAATGCATCTTAAATTAGATTTAAAAAAAAAACACAACACACACATCTAGAGTTGATATCACAGTCAGATAATATTATCCGAGAGTGTGACTATCGTCAGTGTCCTATGGGTTTATGATATTGTGTAAAACCCGGACTACTATGTTCTAAGTTTAGGTAACAGTCAACACGTGAAAATTTTGGTGGCTCACACCGATCTGAGGATGATCTCAGACTCTCTGCGCAAATAGCACTGTTAGGAATTATATAGAGGTATGCGGCAATGCTAGGCGGAGGCCGTAGTATTTGATCATCTATGATGTCACATGTTGGTGACATGAATTAGATGGAACGTTTGATATATAGAACTCTGAATAAACCTATTTGCGATAGTAGAGTATGGATAGACAATAGCAGATGAGGATTCGATATTAGACAGCTACCAGTAAGTTATGGTAGTACGGGTGACGTTTGGGTTCTACTGTTGTCGGGTCCAGATTCTAGCGCGTCGAGAGCACTATTTATATCTGACATTGATAGAGTGGACACTGTGGATAGAGCAAGAGTACAGCGCGAAAGTCGATCCATTACATGATTATTATCTCCCTACTTTAAAAACTTAGAGTTTCTTTGTTGACGCATATATGATCTTGTGTTGAAATTAGAACCTGCTGAAGAGAGTGTGCTGCTCTATTGTCGCTTGCTACTTCACGTGCAACTATCTTAAAACTCTGTATAATACAGTATGTTTGAGAGGTTCTCCCAAAATCCTCTTATGAAGATGTCATAGGATGTTGTTCGCAGCGATTCTATTATGGGCACACTGACTAGAAGGGTTGAGATATGTGATATGGATCTGGAGATTGTGCATTAATTACAAAAAGTGGTTCAATATAGACACAAGTGGCAACTGCACTTAACTTGGCTGAATTTGCGACTATTCTCTCACAGAGACCAGCATGATCAACTTTGTAAAACCTAATAAAACGAGTTGCACGAGTCCGCTTTGTGCGTACAGATGACATACTGTCACCATGACGTGACCAAGCAGTGAGCGCTCAAATCCTCGCCGACTCTCTGATAGATATTGGGAATTCACTTCTCTAGAGCACACTGATCATTTTGTCATGTATACATTAGTACGGATCATATAGTATGACCGCTATCTAAGATATAGGATTATCGAACATTTAGAGCGTTATCCAGAGAGTGGGGTGTTGACTATCACTACGCATATGAGCGGATTATTGTCAGATAGAGGATAACAGGGAAGCAGAAAACTCTTAAAGTTATCTCAGAGACACATCATACAGTCACAGTGGGCATCAGCCTTATGGAAGTAATTTTGCCAATTAACATCTGAGCACTAGAATTAGTGTTAGCACACGGCGACTAAAATATATAACTACACAGGCACCACCTGTACCGAATTTGTCCATGTTCTGTCAACACTACATGGACAGTAAAACTCATCTCTGGTCATAGTAATAGAACAGGATGATTTGATGTTTTTTTATTGGATTTTTTTTTGGAGATTGAGTATATTATGTATGGGAAACCTAAACTCACCAAGTTTTCTTTCTCTGCACGAATAGAGACATACCTTGGAGAAATGGAACTTTTTCTCGGGGACTAGAACTCTCTCAAAGTTTTCTCTACTAAGCCTTTTAGCCAACAATAGGTACACCTTACTACGCTCTAGCACATCTAAGTAGAAGTCCACATGGCAATAACACATGTATCTCTAGAGATTCTCTATCTGCGTTCTCATCATAATGGTATAACATCGGTGCAGCGAGGAGCTGGGCGATAACGCACTATTAGTCTACTAATGTGTGTAAGAACAATTTCAGGATGTCCTTACTGACATTTGCGCTACGGTATCAAGCATGACGTCAATACAGTCAGGTACAATAGAGTAATCATTAAATAATGCTATACCTGACCATGTGGCGATCACACTATAAGGGCAGCAAGCCACAGACACCTGAGCGTAATATCTACTATCCCTAGATAGTATCCTAATATGATACTCAAAACACAGAAGACTGGACAAGACAAACACAGAGTTACTGATGCACAGCATAGACTGGAGTACTGAAAAATAAAATCTAAATCATTACTCTGCAAAAATTCGAATTGAAAGGTCTCTCACGATTGACAGCGAATACATCACAAACGTCTCTCTGAGCACACTGTGAGATTACACATCACGAAAAAATCTACGATAGGAGAATATACGTCATAGTAGCGTGGTGATGATAATCGCAAATTGATAAATCAAGTAACTAGAAAAATTCTGATGCTGAACCATTGCCTTTACTAGAATACTACAATTTGATCTAGAGTACTATCGAATTCTCACTTCATTACTAAACTCGATTTGTCTGAAGGGATATTTGGCAAGTTCCACTATCCGAACACGCCAAAACCGTTTTACTGCTTTATTTACGACGCCTAGGGTCTAATCCAATGGAAATTTCATGCTTTCAGTTCTTTATGAACGCCCGCTGCACAATCCATTTGTACGATCGATCAGCATGGCGGGGGGGTGGCCGAGGGGGGGGGGGGAGCCTGACGCCGACCATCGCGTCCTAGTGATATATCTGGCATAGCGTCTCTTCAGAACTCAGGTACAGTCCTCATATTCACATAGGATGTGCGCTGTACTCTGTGTACGAGTGACGACTACTACTACAATGCACACTAATACTTTAGAACAGCTGCAGATGTAGCGAGACGACACAGAGATGCGAGCGGTGAGAGAAACACTCAAGCCTGTTTCAACCACAACACGAGTCACACAGCTGACTAACACTACCGAAAGCATGTATTGAGGGTTTTACAGAGCGCGTCACATAGGCAATGCGTTTCTTAGTACACGTATTATGTTAAGCGAGTGCGCGAGAGGAGGTTAAATCTACGTCTGAACGCATATCTCAAGAAGACGCGAAGACTGAGGCAAGTGCAATAGATACATCTCAGAGGATCAGGTGATCACCTAGCTGATCTACACAATGTCCTACAACACAAGCAAGTACAAGTCTCTTAGGTCTAAGATGATACAGCGCATTTTTATGGAACTGTCAATCTAATCGCATCACTAGTAGATAACGCACGATGGGGACACATGTGTATAAGATAGTACCTCCATCATATGTCACTTTTGGTGGATACACTGACTTCTAGTGCATCACCTTAGAGCTATGATACGAGAAAAGGAGTCGTCCCTATAATGTATTATTGTGAAACGCGTAGTTTGGAACGTCAGCTATAGTCAACATCATCGCGTCGTATTAGCGATCCACACGAGCGTATCAAAACGTATGTTTTCTCTACTTCACTTATTCCTAGTATTGCCTTCTAAAGGATAATGACATTTATTCTTATTCGAGAGTGGTGACAGCGTATTACACTCCACTGGGGATTCAGCGCGCAACGGGCATGCACACTTAGGACTGCAATATAGTACATAACTGGAACATATCAGTAATCACTCACTAGATTGATGAGCGATAAACTATCTCAGTCTGGACAACTAAAATACAAAGAGACCATGCAGACAGAAGATACACCCTTCAGTGCACGTATCACAACAAGACTCGATGTAATCTTAACTGTGAGTTCTAACACAATGGCCTCAACTGCGTGTCTGAGACAAGTGCCTATAAACCTATGTCTTACCCCAGGATAAGCCGAAAATCCCTCAATCGGACTTAAACAAACTGGAGGAAGAGGATGTAGAGAGAAATCTCTCATCAAGAATTATCAAGAGAGAGGAGACAGAAAGCCTCCTAAACAGTACATACTCAAATATGCGTACAGCGCGAGTTTCGATTGTGTTAATAACTGACATCATAATATCTGCGAGCTCGGTATAATAAACGTCGCATATTCAGCATGATAAAATAACTGCATACGTACGGAGCGCAAGGAGACACTCTCATACCGTGAACACGATAGCAGCACAGCCTATGCTCTACACAAAAAGTAAGCGGTCACATTCTACTCGACTAGCTTTCGAGATTATGGAGGGGGGGGGGGGGGGGGGGGTTAGTCTGATGAAATGAAGGCTATGGAAAACATTACATCTTCTTACCCAATTTGTGAAGCACTTAGCTACTCACGTGGGGTCCAAAAATTGCTGTTCTTAGGCAGCGAATACTGTGATGCTAGCAGAGAATAGCCTTGCACACATGGGATTTTAATATTTAGACAATAGTTACATACAGACCAGTGAAGTAATATGCATGCTGCTATGTTGTTTCTATTTTAGATATCAACATGTGGTATATTCAAAAAATGTTATTAAAATAAAATAATAAATTCATATATATGCGAGAACTAGTAACGTGCACGCGAAAGTACTAGACCTATCCTTATGGCTGTGGGAAATATACATGTGTATTTATTCTGATCTCACCGCTGATCTTTTCAATGTTTTTTATTCGAGCGTCCCTCTGGGACGTATCATGAATACGCGGTACAAGACTATAGGCGATGGTCACAGATGGTCCATATACACAACATTTCTAGAGAATAGAGAGCGTAGCGTACTAAATGTGGAAATTGTGGTCATTGCACAAATTCTATACATAGTGTATATATGACTAAGAAATAGGGAAAGAAAAATCTATGCGCGGTTAATGCTCCTACAATAGGAGCGTGCGTACGTTTGGTGTGGGAACGAAAGTAGAGCGGGAAACATCAGCGTTCTAGCGGTGACACAACCTGCTATCTATGACAATAACTAAGTACTCATACGCGACAAGGAGCTCTACTAACATACAAACGAGCGTATACCAGGTCATAATAACATCTATATGCTGACTATACTATCTGCCATTACGATTCATCGGCTAGCGCGTTGTGAGGACACTGCAAGCTAGTCAGAGGTGATAGCACATCCCTAGTACGTATTTCTCCACACACTACTCTCTCTCAAAATACCGGGAGTTCACATTTTTTTCCCGAGGGTGTGTACATCTAGCTCTCTAGTCTGTAGTCAATACTACTTCTGGCATCAGACGCACATGACAAAACACAAGCGATCGCGAACATGAGATGTGCGAGCGACATATATTAATACTGGCAGAGCTCAGTACAATACAGTACCAGACCTATGGACATTCATCAATTAGCTGCATGGCAAACTAGCGCTGTCAACTATGATATGAAACTGATAGACACACCCAGCAACGAGACGCGTGGTCTGTCATGATACACAGAATAACATTCTGATTGTTCCGTGACCCGCGGCTAACGTTGGTTGAGTAATAGCTATTGTCTAGAGTCAGATTCACAGAATATTGACTAAGCAAAGGAGGAGATGAGACTTCTAGGGGGGGGGGGACATGGGGCTGGGGGGGGGGTGGGTTAGTGACATTCTTGTACTCGTCTTAGCAGCTGATATTACATTCGTGTGCTCTAAGTCTAATCTCTCGGATAGTGATCTTACTGCGATTAGAGCTTAATGTATCGCCTCTTAGAGTAACATGGCTGAATGCATACTGTACTCCTGATATTAGATTCTATTCAGTTATGAGACATCTGATATGCTATTAACACAGAATCACGCTAATAATTGGTTGTGTTTGTGATTGAGGGGGGGGAATTTCAGTACACAGATATATGAAGTTTCTTTTCACACAGAACAACGTGACATGAGATTCGTGGGAGTACATGTATTCTTATTATGGGTGCGCGGAGCGATGATGACGTGATCGAGTAGTACAACACCGTTGGGCCAATGGCACTGAGTACGGGAGTGGTAGCTATATAGCCAGTACTTGCTTAGAGAGAGGTGATAGTGATGGAAATGACACGAGAGGATAGATGTGTGTCACTTTTTAGTTTGCAACTAGGTGGATGTGAGTGTTTGCGTGCGCGTTGTGTCTTCGGTAGCGTATAGTTATATAGCTTAAGGAAATACGATGCATGAAATGGTTTTCATTCTAAAGGAGATGGTATCTCTACTATATTTTTATGTTAAGTTTTGTATCGACAAAGATGACAGACTTTCCTACAGCGGTTATGGCTACGTGAATTAACCTGATCATCGTAGGGCTGTATGGGAACATTTATGAAATCAGTTATATATACCCATTATAAATTAACTCTGGCTTATATTCTCCTTCCTATGAATGAGTGAACGACAACTCAGGGAGGCAGCCATGTTAGATTTCGGTCATCATATGTTTTGATCACTGCCAAGAGAACAGATTATTTATCCTATTATCGGACAGTGACAGGGAGATCTCAATCTTGCTAGAAACCCCTCTTTCGTGGTTTCATAATATATGCTACAAACTATGGACGTCAAGTAACCTTAGTTATTTACCGATCTGCCTTCACTGACGCGTTTAGTCAGATAGGGGGATGCGGCCATAATATATCATGACATTGAACTTTTGATGTACTGCCCATTATTTCTGAATGTGTCATGACTTCAGATCTGCTATGTATACCTACAAATTGATATGTCAACATACCATGATGTACTCGTATGTCCCAGTGTGTACGTCTGAATAAATTGAGTAAACAAAGATTCCAGCAGTCTGCATTGGTGCCTTGTAGACACATGTGTATGAGTGGTTATATTGGTCAGCACACGAACAGTACACCATTCGCGGTAATCACACTCTACACTTCTACTTCATACATACACCATCCTGCGTCGGTTGGAGTGACCAAGTTTAGGGCCTGCTTCCCCTGGAGCCTTTGCCTTCCCTAACTCAGGACTAGGGTGAGTTACCCATTTACAGCTGGGTAGACTGGGGGCATGCCTGATCTCAACAACACACCACTCTTCCTTACAGAGCATACAGACTGACACTTCATTAGAGTGGAAAGAAGAAAAGAAACTTTACACAGGGCAACTCTGGGAAGGTTAAGGCGGCCGGCGTGATGCTGACCACATCACCCCTAGTGTGCCGATGGTCAAGAAAATATGGGCCTAACACCATATTCCCAATATGCCTCAATAGGCGTGTAGCGGGATCCTTTACCTTTACCTTACAACTACTACTACAGCGACAACGGCAACGTTGACTCCTACTATTAAAACTACGCTCCTACCAAGTCCATCACATCACTACTACCTCCGCTGCTCCTGCCGGTGCACTGCTACCACTTGTAGGAATTGCTTCTGTAGCAATGAGTTACGTTTTACGTGGTGATGCTGCTAACCCCATACACAACCTCAAATTAGTCGCCTCTTCCGACATGTTTGAGGGTGCAATTGTGCTGTTCTTTCTTTACCTCCCTAGAGACTCAGGGAACTATACGGGGGCTTTATTACAACTATAACGACCGCTATCTTTGCTGCTCCAGCTTCTAGTTTTATTTTTTCGTCTCCATTTTTAATTCTGCTGCTCACAATTACATTATTACAGCACTGAACTCTGCTCTTTGTTGCCATTGAATACATTTACACTTAAACCGATTCACGCACCTTTTCCCTCTATGCATAAACTATTTCTCGCCAAACAAAAGTACAGACCCCTCACAAGGACAATCAAATTAACTATAACAAATGATAAACTGCAAATCCATGACGGGTCAAAGACATTTGCTTGATTTCAGTATTCTACAAATTGAGACTAAGTGGTTTATTTTGTTTTCAATATACAGCGATCTCCATAATACCGTACATGACATTTTGGCTATAAACTACTCTTGTGCTAAATCAATTATACACTTTTGACATTATAAAATTCGTTATAACGAAATTTTATTACAGCATGACAACGAATGTTGTGGTAAACCTGATACAATTATATAGCCAGATTTGCATTCGCCAGTGTATCAGGGTAAAATTATTGACTTCAATAACGTGTCCATAATTTATTTCACTATTATAGAAGATAAATAGTGTTGAACAAATTTTCCATTTTCTGGTTTAAACGGTTTGGTTTATTCATTATTAATTGGTCGCTGTTTTAAGAAGACATAACCTCGGTTATTAACAGGGCAGCTGGGCGAACGTAATGGATGACAAGCTTATATGAGAGGGAAATTATTAATAAGTCAAATTATTATTTTTCTGAATGCTGTAAAAAAACTGACTCCGAAATGGAAAATAATAAATGTTATCGTTCATTCTTTTGATAACTGCATTTTTTTAAACTATGATATTGGATGCGCGCAGTAATAAGGGAGGTTATTGCTTGTGGAACATGTTGCGATAATTAAAAATGTGTTTGGTCTGTTTAATTGTGTTTTTAGTTCTGTCTGTCTGATTTAATGTCTTTTGACTGCTTGTATGAATGTTAATGATGATTATATGAGGTATCTATCTATCTATCTATCTATCTATCTATCTATCTATCTATCTATCTATCTATCTATCTATCTATCTATCTATCTATCTATCTATCTATCTATCTATCTATCTATCTTTCTACCTATCTATCTATCTATCTATCTATCTATCTATGTCTGCGCGTGTATAAGTGGAAAAGGTACATAATCTGCAGCAATATTTCCATACAACTTAAATGTCAATAGTGGAGAACAATTCAGAAAAGGTCACGCGACAATACACTAAATAATTTGTAGCAGATGTGTCTGTAAAATTTCATAAGCTTAATATCTGAAACTGTGACTAATTTTACACGGAAACACAACTGTGCCTGCATGTATTTTCAAATATAAATTGATAGTTTAGACATAGTATGAGATTGTCAGTTTATGGGAACTGTTTTGTTGGCTTTTCATGAGTGCTGCATTCCATCTTTAGTAACGTATTATAATTTGGTGGCAGTCTTGTAGATAAGTGTCTAGGGTGATCAACGCTTCAACATTTTAACTTGGAATTACAACAGAAATTTGTAATTGGTAGACAGCAAGGCATCTCACGCTTGGAAACGATTCATACAGTTTATTGACAGTACTTCCAACAAGCTTCACAATGTTCAAATATGTAATATGATTATCTTTAAACAGGCCAACCACACTGGGCCATCTTTAACATGAAGTATAGGCAATATGCCGTCATCAAGTCCTATGTCCGCGACTTGATTATTTGAATACTATTGTCAAAAATTAATCAAAGAATGTCACCATACTTCTCTGGCAGTTCACAAATGAATCTCCAACATGCATCACATCCTATATCTTCTGTAAAAGTGCATACATCAGCGGACACTAGACATTGGAGCAAGAGCTCACACACACACACACACACACACACACACACACACACATACACACACACACACTCTCTCTTTCTCTCTCTCTCTCTCACACACACACACACACACACACACACACACACACTCACACACACACGTCTTGCCACTCCGAGAACAGTCAAAAGTCCGTAAGCTAAAGTTAACTACTTCTGCTCTCCATGCGCGTCTGCGTAATTATTTCATGTGACGTCATTTTAATACAGTTCACGTGGTACTCCATATGAGCACAGCAACGTTTCACTAATGAACGCATTGCGGTGCGCAAAAGGAGATATAACTATGAGGCTATTATTGTCGCCAATCTGGGTGATTCAAATCGTCGAAAAAGTGTCGTCTTAAAGGTGACTGTATCAGGTAACGACGAGCTTTCATGTCTGTGCTATCCCTTAAGTGTCCTTAGTACTCTTAACATCTTATTAAAAAATATTTCCCCTTCATGTATTTTCTTGTGTGTTTACTGCCACCTCATGACTGGCGTTCATATGACCGCATCGTTTCTTCGATACATTGGAGAATTCTTTTCGTTATACTAATCACTTTTATTTAAGTTCTATATTTTCTTCCTTCTCCTCTCCACCCTATCATTCTGTCTGACTCATGTTTCTATGTTTCCCTCTCTCATTCTATCCATCTTTTGTCTTTCTGTCACGTACCCTATCACTTTATCTATCTCTTGTCTCTCTGTTTCTTACCCTATCACTCTTCCCATCTCTCATTTCTATGTGTACTGAATGTGTCAAAGACGGTGGGTATTTTATACGCAGAGAGACAGAGTTGGAAACAGACTCGCAAGGAGACAGAGATGGACACAGTAAAAGTCAGACCGACACTGAGAAATGGACAGATACGGAAGCAGTGGCAGCGAGACAAAAAATAGTCAGAGAAAGACAGAAAGAAACATAGACAAGGAAATAAACAGACAGAGCGAGACAGGAAGATCAGAGAAAACCAGGTGACAGAGGCAAACATAGAGTTAGTAAATCTGACAGAGACAGTGTAGGAGGGATAAACACGAAAGATAGAGAGACAGTGCGGAAATGGAGAAGCAGACAGATAGAGAGATAAGGAATAAGTAAGACAGAAAGAAAAATAAATACATGGTGTAAGTAAGACAGTTATATGAAAAGAAAGAGTGAGCGAGTGAGATAGACAGACAGGGGCTGAGTATGAAATTATACTGGTTGTATACTTGATAGAGAGACGGTATGCAACAGAGACAGGGAGAGAGAGACACGCAGAAGGAAACATAAAGAGTTTGAGAGACAGATGACAGAGTGGAAGGCGTAAATAGTTTGAAAGAAAAACAGAGTGTGAAAAAAATGTAGACTGACCGCGAGAGTGGTGTCAGTGAAAGATAGACACAGAGTGATAGTAGACAAAAATATGAGAGACCAGGGTGAAATGATAATCAATGTGAGACCTTGAAAAAGAAGAACAAAAACGGAGATAGATAATGCAACAGAAAGTGAAACAGTGAGATAAAGAAGGACAAAGTGGAACACTGACAGATAGTGCGATAAAGATGAACAGACAGAATGAAACACAGACAGACAGACAGGCTGAAAGTGAGACAAAGGTGAACACAGAGACGAAGACTGAGATCAAATGAAATAGAGGGACGGCTTGGAACAGAGTGGAAAAACAGAAAGACAGACCGAGAGAGAGACCGACAGAGTGAGAGAGACAGACAGAGAGAGACAGACAGACAGAGAGAGAGAGAGAGAGAGAGAGAGAGAGAGAGAGAGAGAAAGAGAGACAGATCACATCTAGTCCACTTTCCATAATTGTTAGGAACAAGATGGCTCCAAAACTATTATCACAAAGCCCGATCGAATCGACACTAAAATCGGTGATTGTACTGCTGTCGATTCTAGACTAAATGGGAGGGGAGGGTGGGGAACGAGCCTTAGTTTATTAAACGGACACATAAATAATGAAAAACACATAATATTAAATGCACCTGTTACACAAATATAAACGAAACAAACCAGTGGTTATTGCCTTTTCAAGGGCTTTGGTTACAGGGGGAAAAAGATTATTAAAGTTTCTCATTATGCAAAACAAATCGTATTGTTTGTTAGTTCATATGTTTTTGTATGTGTGAGTAGGTTTATGTGTCATACGAAGTAGGTTCGTGTGTCATAAAAAGTACTTTCATATGTCATACAAAGGAGAGAGTGTATGAACATAAGAGCCTTGTAAACTCATTTCTAAACAACAAAACGCTCGGCGTAGTTGGTAATTACATGGAGTTATTAACTAGTTATTATTTCTGATAAAAAATTTGTCAGGAGGCCGGGTTTTTTTTTTTTTTTTTTGTTATTTCGATGACACAAACAGGGGATAAAACGATATGAAAGAGGAACAGCTGTGTGCAGTGTTTTTTTTTTGGATCCAAATGTAAACGTGACATACGACTAGATATTTTATTCGTTCATTAACTTTTTCATTCTTTACCCTGTCGTTTCCTGTGGAGCGTAATGAATCAATCATTAACCTTTAGCTCCCCGATGAGCATAGGCCATCAACAAACACATGTCAAGTCCTCCTGTCATGTCTCTTCAGCTCCAGCTCTTTCCACGTTTTCCTCATCATTTTCACTTCTGTCTCCAGTTTGTTCAATGTACTTTTGGTACATTCGATGAATTTTGAAATTTCCTTTGGCTGAGCTGGCATGTTACTTAGTTGACCGTGTGAGGTCAACTGGCGCCTGCTTCAGTCGATGTTGATTCCCATATGCTTTTGGACTGTTTCGTCTTTTTAGGAGTTGGAGGTTTTTATGGCAGTAGCGCGTCCCTTGCAAAACAGCCGGGGTTACTACTTAGGTTGCTTCGTCACTTGTACTCAAGATCCGTCTGTTGTCGGTGTCTATGGCGTTGCCTTCTGGCACCTTTGACTAAAAACTAAAAGGAGACAAACGTCTGTGCTAAGTATCGGGTCTGCTGATATAATCATCCGACGCCCTCCGCTTCCATAATTAGATTTGGGCACATTGAGTTGGACGAAAGCACTTTCGGACAGCGGAAGTAGACTATTGCAACATTATATGCATACATATTTATACACATAAAACTTACTAAAATGTTGGTATAATAAATATATTCACCATGCTATCATCATCCACTTCCTGCTCCCTACAAAACCTGGGGCCACCCCTGCTTTTGGTTACTTGTGAGGAAACCCGCACGAAGAAGTCACTAGCTCATGCACTGGTGGGTTATATGTCATGTTATTTGCAATGATAAGGTTACCAGCCTCGCATGCAACTGTACATCCACAAGCAAATTATACATGTCAAAATGCGAATATAAAATGATAAAATGTACATATTACAACTTACCCCTATTGTCGTAGATTTGTTATAGGTGAATTAAGACTTGGTTTGGTCCCTTCTGAATAGCAATAGAAACAAGTGATAGCTCAGTGGGAGATGATAAAATAGAAATAGATTTAACGAGTGAGATAGAGGTAATATATTAGAGTCGGTCTCTGACCCTCGAGATGATTTATCTCAGTCAGCCTATCATCTACAACAGATTAAGATTTGTCAGACCGTCTAGTATAATATATATAGTAATATATATATATATATCCCTCACATGACTACAATAGACACACAGACGTGAAACTATGACAATGGAAATATAGATAATTGGGAACGAACTGACCGACACACTGGAATAAGTTTAAGTGAATTTTAATTATCATACGAAAATTCCATCACAACACATACAATTACATCAAACATATACAAATAGTCATAAAGTCAATGAATTGCTACAAGAATGATAGACCCATTGGTATGATCTTTTCCCTCGATGTATAGCCCACAGTCCTGTTAGAAGGAAAGTGATAGCCCCAAAGAGTCACGGATATATATATATATATATATATATATATATATATATATATATATATATATATATATATATATATATATATATATATGCTATAGCCTAAGATTTCCCTTTACAGGTATGAACAGACTTTGATACTCTGATCTATCCTAAGGAAAAATATTGTTAGCAACAAAAGCTTGCATAAAGAAATTTAAGACAGCAAAAATGGGTGCCAAAATACAACAATAAAGGAATCACACAGTCCTGCATCCACTCTATTCAGTCAGCCGTGATCACTAACTTGTATTCGTACTTACAGCTTTGGTAGCAGCTTCTGGAAAACAATTTTTTAGGACATGCACATACAGATTCTCCAGGGTTAGTCTTGGCGAAGGGAACCCCAGCTCCACAAAGATAGGTTGAATTCACTACTTCAGGGAACGTTTCCTTGGTTCTTCTTATTTTTTTTTTAAATGTCTGTTTATGTCACATTAAAATTGTCCAGGCACGAACGTTAACCGCGAGCACAGTGTCAATAGCTTAGGTTTCTAGTAACGAGGAATGTCAGGTCGGTGCCTTCTCTCAGTATAGGTCTTTATTTGGTCACACCACAACTAGTCAGAATTCCGTCGGAATGTTACTGATAGTAATATTTTACCTGCCACAAGGGCTGAAATGTACTTGAGGTTTTTTCTCAGGAAGAATTAAATCTGGCTCGATGGGCCCGTTACTTCATTTAATCTTAAAGTTCAAGTAATGGGTACTCTGTCGTTCTAGATGCCAACACAATGCCAGACAGGTTTTACTTTATACACCCAAGTCTTTAAGAAAAAAATGTTTTTGTTCTTCACAGATGTTTCTCAGTACTAAAACCGTTGGTAAAATTGGGCTACCCTAGTTTCACTGAATAAAGAAAAAACAACATATAAAATACTTATACATACTATTTACTTCGGTTGTAACTTACATTATAAACTGCAAGCGGAGAGCTTGACTTATCGTTTAAAACTTCCGTGAATTAAGTTATATTCATAAAATCAATCATCATGAATTAGAAATGCATACGTATTTCGTCAATACTCAATGATGAATCACTGCAGTTAAAAGTTAGTTTAAAATATTCTCGACTAATTACTAGCAATTTAATTAAATTTATTTATAGCTGCATGAGTTTAAGCTAGAAATTATAATTTATTTTGCTATCCACTGAAACACGTCAACTAGAGAATATAACAGACTTATAAATTTAATTTCTTCTGCACAGAAATCTACTAGATAAAATGAAATAGGCGATTACCACTAAATCACTGAACACTACTAGATATATATAATAATATTTACCTCCAAGCAGAACTACAAGCTATACCACGAACTAGAATTTATTCACTCATATGGTTAGTCTAGAAGCTCGGCAAAATTTGTCGAGTCAAACTAAGAACTTCGCTATGCAAGCTTATTTCCTTAGCACGAGCAACCTGTCTACTGCAAAATTTATGAGAACTGAATGAATAGTCTAAGCTACTGGGGTAGATATATGAAAACGGACAAAGGATGCCACGCTATGTCTTTAAAACTCCGTCTCCCCCTCTCCTCTTAACACTTCACATACTTAGACGCTGGCCATAACTGCCAAAACGCGTATTCGCACCTAGTACGACATGTCTCATTTCTGAGCGATGCAGATTGGCGCCTTCCACACCTCATGCCGAGAATCCAGCCGAAGAAAAACTCGTGTCAGATGAAAATGTAGACAAATGTCTGCTCTCTTTGTCTGACTAGACGAATTCTCACACTATTTCGTTCACATCCAGGGACTGACATATTACGCAATAAAATGCATTACTAGTATGAGAAAAGAAACGGCAAAAGTCAGAATGGGAAAGTAATATTTTGTCGCAAACGAACGAATGCGAAAAACAGGAAAAGGATATAAGAGCGATAATAAAGTAGAGGACACGGGTAGAAAAGAAAAGAAAATAGAAAATTTAATGATCATAAATCTTTATGCGACACCGATATTGGGCAAAGTAATACACACGCTTGATGTACAGTATGGCCGTAATTTACTGAAACTAGTTTAAGATGCATTTACCCCTCAGATAGATGAAGTTACATAGTACTGAATCCTTCTTTAATTCTCACTTGAGGAAGATCCTAAGGCGTGGACATCCTGTATTAATATAGGAGTTTGACACTCTTTAGGTTATAAAATTTCAAACAAAACCAACCACAATTAAGCGTTCGATTTTGGTAGGTGTTTCTCCCACCCTCTTGTTGAACAATACTACATGACAAACAAGATAATCCCCTTAGATGTTATTTTACAACTCATCTGAACGTACTCCATGTAAGGTCTAGCCACTTCCATGTTACTTGTCTTGTTTACATAAATCCTACATCACCAATTTATCACAGATAATCTCTTCTAAGATGTCTCTTTCTCGTAGTCGTTTACCACAATAAAGTAATCTGCCGGACGTGTTACATCGTTTCTCGTATTCCAATCTTTTCTGTCTGGTCATATCTGCAAAGTTAACCCATTATCTTAAGATATTATCTGTTGCCCAGGTTCGGAAACCAGAGGCACCATTGTCCTGCGGTAATACTCTGTGAGTCTTGTCTGAGAATCAACATTCGTTATCTACATCCCCCCGTCAGTAGACTGGGTTTTCGCCCTATGCTGTCCTGTCTGGTGTCAAAAATATTTCACTGTTATCTCTCAATCGTGCGTCTAGCTTAACAATAAGGATGGGCTATAGGTAGACTTTAAATCGTCTAGTGTGGACGATTTATCAAACAAACACGCCGACATGGCTGCAAAATAGGTCATGCCGTCAGATAAACCAGGTTGGCGTGACAAGATAACCTCGATCAATGAAGGCGTACACAAAATAATGAAAAAAGAACATGAGAAAGGATGGTCGAGTAACCTGACGGAGAGAACTGAAGACAAGAAAAGTATGACGAAGGAATTTCGTCAAAGTTTGTAACATGTTTTATAAACCTGGAACGGTATTATCATACTTATGAAATGATCAGTATATGACCCAATGCTCAATACTGTCTGTTTTAAAAGTTGTAATACAGTCATACATGAAAAATATATACTGTTCAAAAAAAGAAACGCAACATTATTGCAGTTATAATGGACACCAAATTTCAAACTTGTACCAAAATTTTATTTTACGGAATTAATGTTTCAATCTTGCCATGAAGAAACTTTCAGACTTTAACAATGAAATAATGTTCATTAAATTTGGTTTTGACTTTTATTCTTTGCGACTGAGGCCTCCATTTCAGTAAGGTGTATGGCCTCCTCTGGCCTCTATCAGAGAACGACATCTCCTTGACATGGATCCGATTAGCCGTTGGATCTGTTGTTGTGGGATGGCTGCCTACTCTTCCCGCAGTGCAAGAGACAACTGTCGGAGATTGGCTGGAGCCACGTCTCGCTGGCGGAGTCGTCTGTCGAGTTCATCCCATAAGTGTTCTATGGGGTTCATGTCTGATGACATGGCTGGCCACGGAATGGTCTGGACGTTGTTGTCAGCGAGGAACTGGGTGGTGAGTTGTGCCACATGAGGTCGAGCGTTATCCTGCTGAAAAATCGACCCTCGTGCAGCCAGAAGTGGAAGGACGTGAGGACGAAGAATTTCAGCGACGTATCGTTGGGCATTCAGGCGTCCTTCAATTTGCACCAGGTCACTTCTTCCCATGAAGTTGATCGCCCCCCACATCAGTACACCTCCACCACCATGTGGAGGAGCCTCATCAACGCTGTTCTGGGCGTAGCGCTCATGGACTCTGCGGTAAACTCTTCTCCGTCTATCGTGTCGCTGGAGCACAAAAAATGATTCATCACTAAACCAAACCCGTCTCCAGTCATTCCCAACGGTCCATTGACGATGCTGGTTCGCCCACTGCAGTCGGTTCTGGCGATGCCGGTCCGTAAGAACAGGACCTCTGTAGGGTCTTCTAGCCCAAAGACCAGAGTCGTGCAGCCGGTTCCTGACCGTTTGATCTGAAATTCGACGAGCTGCTGACATTGACTGGACTGTGGAGGACGCAGATGCAAGTCGATTCCTGAGGTGACGCAGCCGTATGAAGCGGTCTTCGGCAGGAGTTGTGACTCTGGGTCTTCCACTGCGCGGCCGGTCTGCCACTGAGCCAGTTTCTTGAAATCGCCTCCAAAGGCGACTAATGGTGCTTCTAACCACATTAAATTGTCTGGCCACTACACTTTGTGACTGTCCAGTCTGTAAACGTCCAATGATGATGAGTCGTAGTTCTGTATTTTTTTTATTTTATTTATTTATTTATTTTTTTTATTTATTTATCTTTCTTTCCACTTTACAATAAAGGTACATTTTGCATGAAGTACAAAAGAAATGCAAAAAAACAAAAGCATTGCTTGTTACATATGAAACCTCGTGTGCACTCACACTTCCATTATGTACTTACACAAGTTACAAGTAAAAAAAAATAAAAGAATAACTGAAAAAAAACAAATACTTAGAAAAACAAATTAAGATATTAAGTAATATAGATTTTATATAGGCTTAAAGAGTAAAGTGGAATAAAAAAAGTTGATTTAATTTTAAAGAAGAAAGAAAATTTGAATTGGTTTAGAGCTAAGTAAAATCCTATATAGTTCCTTGTATTTTACATGTACACTTGAAACTACTGATTAGACACTCCGAAAAGAGCCAAAGCATTTAAGAAGGAAACTGAAGAAGAGAAGAAGCCTGGAATCTGCACCTATATACCGATATATACGTACACACACATACATACATTCGTTCTGTTTTATTCCTAATTTATATTTCTTTTTCAATTAAAACTAAAAACCAGTACAATTTTATA
This sequence comes from Oreohelix idahoensis, assembly GCA_024509875.1. Classification (NCBI taxonomy): domain Eukaryota; kingdom Metazoa; phylum Mollusca; class Gastropoda; order Stylommatophora; family Oreohelicidae; genus Oreohelix; species Oreohelix idahoensis. The sequence continues at coordinate 368,208 of JAMPIV010023124.1, forward strand.
GTACATATAACCACTCACTCGTACTCGCACTCACTGGCCCACTTAAAAGAAAGTTTCCATATAAACTCGCTCACAAACACATTGGAAATTTCACCCATAAAGCCAAAAATGGCTATCATTTTTTAACATATGTACAGTCAATTCTGGGTTGAAATTACTTTCCGTTTTTTTTAACACGTACACTACTTATACATTTCCCTTAAAATACAATTGCAGTATATGCAAAAAAAGTATAGTGTTTGTCTTTTTTTTTTGAAGATTACGTCAGCTGGGTTAAATGCTTTGTTTTCTGGGTGAAAATATGTAGAAACAGTTTTGCATTAAAGACCCTTTGCTCGTAGAGGGCTTTATTTCTACACATCCATGCCAGATGTCTATATTCTGCTAGAAATGTTTGTAAATGTAATTCAATGTGTGGAGTCATCCTTGGAAGGATGCAGAGCATAACTGCTTTATACATATCTACTTCTGTTGTTGCATACTTTTGTAATATCTGTTTCAAAGTGTTCACAGTTTGTGTCACTGTGTCGCAATAAAAGAAAATGTGTTCCTCTGTCTCCATGAAGTTTAATCTACAGAGTTTACATTTTATTCGTACTGTGATTTTTTTCTTTTCTCTATACATGATTGGTGTTGAATTAAATAATAATCTATAAGTTATTTCTTTTCTGGGTGAGTGTTTTCTTTTTCGCCCCAAAGAAAATGTGTTCCTCTGTGTTGAATGTTCAGTACCCGGGATCCCAATTTAATCCGGAAATTTACTGAAGTTTATTACTGAAAGAAAACCCCTGTATACATGAGCGATGTGTTTGTTTTATGTAATTGGGCCGAAGGAAAATCTATAAGTTATTTCTTTTACCCTTGGTGATGTGTTTGTTTTATGTAACTGAAAGAAAACCTGCGAGTAGTCTGATATACCATATTTATATCCTCTTTTTATTCTTTGGTAAAGCGGAGGTTCCTGTGCTAACACTAAATCTTGATATATCTCTTTAGTTGTTCGGTGTATTGTTTTTTCTTTTCCTTGTATGCATGCGACGCATTGTTTATAGAAATTAGGTAAGACTCCGGAATGGTGCGGTGCTGTATTGTTAAATTTACATAATTTTGCTAATGGTAGTCCAACATAGTAGTGTGCTAAAGGATATCCCTGTGGTTCATTTATTATACTACTTATAAATTTGATTCTCATAGCTTGAATTTTGGTGGATATATCTTGTAGGGATATTCCTCCTCTTGCTTTGTTCTGTATTAATGTTTTATGTTTTATGTTATGTATTGTGTGACGGAAAATGAAATGTCTGATTAAAGAATTTATTTTTATTAGAGTTCTTTTTGGAGGGTTAAAAATATTGGATATATATAGTAGCTTTGGAATAACATATGTGTTTACTATGATGCCCCTACCGAATATTGTAGCGTTTTTTATATTTGTAACATTCTAATTTCTTTTCAGTTTTTTAAGATTACGTTTTTTCCACATTTCTTTGTTTGTTTTATATGGTATAGACATGAAATTTACTCCATATACTTTCATGTTGTTAGTTTGTGTTAGCTGTAGGGGAAAGTCTGTTTTGTTAGCCCAATGTCCTATGCCCATTATTTGTGATTTTTTAATGTTGATTTTTGAACCGCTAGTTATGCTAAATGTATCGAAAGTATCTAAAATGTTTTTTATTGATAATCTGCTTGAGGGGAAGAAGATTGTGTCATCCGCGTATGCTATTAGTTTCTTTTCACCTATACCTGGCACATGGACGCCTTTAATACTTGTATTTTTCCTGATGCTCTCTAATAAAGGTTCCAACACAAGTACATATAGTAAAGGAGACATTGGGCAACCTTGTCTGACTGATCGAGTGAGAGGAATTGTTTCAGATATATTGTGATTTATCAGCAATCTGCTTTCCGGTGCTTTGTATATGATTTTTATCCAAGATCTGAAATACTGGCCGAAATTATTTTCTTGTAAAATTTTGTGCAAGAAGGCATGTGAAACCCTATCAAAGGCTTTTTCTTGATCTATGGACATTATTGCTGCAGGTGTGTTTTTGTCATGCGTGTATTGAATGATATCCCGAATGAAATGTGTATGTTTGTTTACGTTTCTGTTTTTAACTCCACATTGTTGATCCTGATGGATGAGTTTATGCATAAAGGGTTGTAGTTTTAATGTTAAGGCTTTGGCAAGAATTTTGTAATCTGTATTAAGGAGAGAGATTGGTCTGTAATTTTGCATGTATTTCTTGTCTGTACTTACTTTGTGTATTAATGTTATGTAGGACTGGTTTAAACTAGCGGGGAGTTCTTCTTTCTTAAAAGCTTCGTGAAGTGTTTTTAAAAGGAGAGGTCCGAGTAGGTGAAAAAATTTCAAGTAGAATTCCACTGATAGACCGTCAGGACCAGGGGTTTTTTGTTTTTGTAGTGTGTTTAAGGCGGACTGTAGGTTGTTTATTGTGAGAGGCTCATCCATAATGTTTTTCTCGTAGTCATTCAACCGTGAGCTGTAGGCTGGGGAGAATTGTTCTGTTGGTGACTGTATAGGGTCCTGAGTGTATAATTGCGAATAAAACTCGTGAAAGGCTTGGGTTATTTCCGGGGTGGTTGTTAATTCTTTGTTTTCTTTATCAGCAATTTTGTGTATTTGTCTGCTTTTTTGTATATTTTGTTCTATTGCTAGAAATTGTTTACTCGGTGTCTCTTGTATTGGGACGTATGGTCTGGTTCTTACTTGAGCCCCGTTAAATGTGTATTGGTCATACTTTGTTATTTCTTCTTGTAGTGAAAAAATTTGTGGGGCGTTTCTGTCTAACTTTTCAGTTAGAAATAGTGCTTTTTCTAGCATCTGTTTTTGTTTTTTAATACTTTTTTGTATGAACGTTGCAATAGACTGTGTTACTTCTTTGATTGTTCCTTTTAGCAAATCCCAGTATTGTGTTATGTTTTCTGTTGGTACATTACTGTCGTAGTCTTGAATGAGTTTTGCCACAGTTTTAACATAAAATTCATTTTGTAATAGTGATTGTTAAACTTCCAGTGGGGAGATCTTTTCGTAAGGTTTATATGTTCTTTTCCGTTGACCGTTAGAAGGACTGCTTTGTGATCCGAAAAGTTGGTAGTATGATTTATATTTCTTATTTTATTAATGGTATAACTACTATGTATATAAAATCTGTCCAGCCTCGAAGAACTTCCAAAGGGGCGTGTTCTATCTGTGTATGTTGTTTCTGTTCCTTTTGGGTATTTTTTCCTGTATGCGTCTGATAAGTCGAGTTCCTCTAAGATGTCTTGTAGTATGTCTATTTGTTTATGTTCTGTCTTTCTTTCTTTGTTCCTTGACTGTATTTTCGCTCCTACTCTATCCATTTCATGTAATACTATGTTAAAATCTCCTCCTATTATGACTCGATTTCCTTTATAATGTTGAGTTACCGTATCAGATAGTGTTTGGTAGAAGTGAAATTGTCGTGTCCTGACTGCTGGGGCATAAACGTTTATTAATGTGTGTGTGTATCTGTGTGATCGTTTGAATTTCTTATTTGTATTATTGCAAATCTACCTTCTCTATCTTTATTTTTATGTGTTATTTCCCATTGATCTGAAGTCTGTAAGATAGCTACTCCTGTGTGTGATGTTCCTAGGCTAAAATGTGTATCTCGTAAACCTAGGATTGTTGTGATGCGGTTTGCACGTGATTCATCATTTACAAGGGTTTCTTGTAGAAAAACAAAGTCTGGTTTGTATGTTTGTATTAGGGCTACAATTTTATCTGTCTTATTTGCGAGACCTCTCACATTGAGGGTCATAACGGTTAGAATGCTTGTCATTGTTGGGAAGAATTAATTTTGTTGTGTTTATTTAAACCGAATTCTCTAGTACATAGTATAATACACAGTTTCGAAGTTATAAGGGTATGAAAAACAAACATTACCTTCATGAAATCCATACAGACACTTGCATATACACCTGTGCTTATATATTTAACTATGTATCTATTCATACTTATATCTACACAACTTGAGTGTGCCCAAGAGGGAATTGTGAATGTATAAAGATAGATCAGTAATGTTTTTAAATATTCACGAGTTCCCTTTCTGTCCGTTCGCATCGTCCCTTTACCACACCACGTTCTTAAGTGGGAGTTCATTTTGTATGTTTCAAAAAGTCTGAGTTTGTATAAGTGCGTTTTCGTTGTCATCCATCCTTAAGGCAGTTTCATCACAATTTGGGTCGTAGTAACCTTCTTCAGCTGTGAGGGTAGCCCAGGGAGGGGAGGTGTAATGCTTGAAAGGCGTGTCTGGAGCCGAATCACTTGAACTATTCTTTTCTTTCTGTATGCTGGGGTGACTTATGCTGGTCCCTGGCGTGGGTTGAGGAGATGGCTGTGTTGTTCTCCTGATTTTCGTCTGTGTAGTTTTCTTTTTGTTTTGTTTTCTCTTGTTGACAAATAATGTGAACCTGTCATTGGTATTGCTTTCAGAATCCGATTCTGACAACATAACGTTATTTATGTTTTCTGAAGAGTTGTTGACAACTGGCAGGATGGTTGTTTGGGTCTCCTGTGTCGGTGGTACAGGTTGTACCTGTTCTGTAGTTTGTTCCTTGACCGGAGCTGCATTGAGAGTCGCTACCTGGGTTTTTTTCCGGGGGCATTGGTTAACCCAGTGATTATCTTGTCCACACATCGCACATGGTGTGCGTCGACCTGGGATAGTGACGAAGACTTTCAGGTTTTTCTCCTGGCCTTGTGATTGTAATTTCATGTTTATATAATGGGGAATGTCTCTTGTTGGGTTATACAGAAAAGCCCACTTATCTGACGCATTTTGAATTTGAAAGGCCGCGGCCTCTTTATCCCCCGTGATAGAGGCAACGATTGAAAGTACTGCTTCTTTTTTAATCGTTGGGGGTAGCCAGTTCAACACACCCTTTGCTTTCTCCTTTTCTTGGTGTTCAATGATGATGGACATTTTTGGGTTGTCCCACTCGAACTTTTTGCCATGTAAATTCTTATAGTGGGTGATATGCGCCGAAGTGGTTAAAGTCGCGTACCACTTTAAGGGGTCAGCAAAGCGATAAAGGGCTGCGATGCCTCTTGGGCCAACTCCTGCTGGTCCAGTCAAAATACTTGAAATAAAAGAGTACGACGCCCTTGCTGCCTGTGGACCGGAGGTTGTTAACACCAGCGTACCAGGTCTGTGGAGTAAACCACCCTCAAAAGCCTCATCCATATTTAGAGTAATTTCTGGAATTTCCATGTTGGATTGTTATTTGTCTAAACCAATATCCACTAGGAAAGAAAACACACACACTCGCACAAAAATCAGCACGAGAAATCCGAGTAGAAAGGACAAGTAAATCCAAACCTATGCTACTGCAGCTAAAGTCTCAAATCCATGCTTGCGCATTGAATTTTCAACTGATTTTATTCGAGGAGCGTCAATCTTTTATAGGCATTCAATAATATGGTCAGAGAGTTTTGTGTTCAGTAAGTTTCACGGGATTCTCATGAACCTGTCACGAGTTATTGTCAAAAATGTTGTTTTGACCTTGACCTCTTTCATGACCTCACGAATCATGAGGTGAGTACAATTCAGGTAACCACGAGAAGTTAATGACCAGGTGGACACAGTCGATAGGTTGACTGATGTCCAATCAGCGAATATCTTTTATAAAAGTAACACGGGAGCCGCGCTGGTGTAATGGCTTCGGCGTTGTACTGGCGACCAGGTGTTCATGGTTCAAACCCGGGCGTCAGCGTTTGAAGAAATGTTTACGGCCGGAAATTTGACTGAATAGCCTGAACGGCTCCTGTGATAAACCCTCTGTGGATGGGAAGGAGCGAAGCTCCTGACCGGGTTGGAAGGAAAGTCCTCAGGTTCCCCAGCCTCGCAATGACATGTCATTGGGCCGAAGGGCTGAAAGCCCAAGTGCCGCTGGTTAAAAAAAAAAAAAAAAAAAAAAAAAAGTAACACCAAAAAAGTTGCGTTTCTTTTTTTGAACAGTATATATATATAAAGTGTGCTGGTCTTCACGGGGTTAAGCGGGTAGGTCAGTGAATATGACCTATTTTCATTCACCACCACGCCACGGGTGAGTGAACTGACGATGTAATGTCATGATATTTCATTCGTGCTGCAAAGACTACATTTCTAACAGCGAGTGATTGTGAAAAGGAACAGCAACGTAAATAGTGCAGCTGTCAGTTGCTACAACAGACATAATTGGTGCTGCAAACAATGCAGCAGAGTAATAACAACTTTCTTAGTGAATGAAAATTGCTGGCGTTAAGTCTATCTAAGAAATCCCCATAATCATCACCATTGTGTTTTTAGCTCCTTGTAGAGCATGGAATGACCACAGCAGCAGATCCACTTGCAGGAAGCTTGCACAAAGCATTCAAATGCTCTAGCTTCGGTGCTTTCTGTAGCAATTAATTTTACATGTTAAGGTTTGCCCGTGTGCCTCCTGCATTAATATATATATATAAAATTCCAGGAAATACAAAGCAATCATAACGACAGAGAACCAAGTAGAACACAGACACATCACCACTAGGAACACAAAATCAAACGACAAAAGCACTGCACTCATAACTGTAAATATCAATCAATATTTATAAAATCCCAGCTTTTTGTAATGGATGCAACTGTGTTTGAAAGTTAGACACTAATTGTATTGTTTCCCTTGAATGTACTCTCCCGAAAATAGTAACACTTATTTGTAGAATGCGCAAATGACGGTGAGCACAAAAATAGTTATAGAATGTGTGATCCCGTATACACAATTTGGGATCCTCGCTGCTGCTACGTAGTTCGTGTACTGTGGTGATGCACAGTGGTTTTTTTTAAATACTTTTGAATAAGTAAAATTGCCGTTAGGTTTTGGTGCTTTTGAATTGAATTCCCGTCTTATGACGGGCTGTTACTCTAGTGACCTTATAATAGTCGCATTGTACGACATTCATGAGGGACAAGTTGACCTATTCTTTCCTTGTCTCATTAGTACTTCGTCAGGGACAAATTTGCTCAATAGAATATAGAAAACATAGTGAGAATTATTCTAATTTAAAAACACAACACACAAAGAAACAAATAAAGGAAGAAAGAAAGATAAAAATCGCCAAGGAGTATCGCTGTTGTAGCCCTGGTAATTTCAAGTCGATTATTGAACGTGACATTATTGTGGCCCCATGGCCCGATAGGGGAACAAAGTAATACTACTGCCTACACGCATGTCGTAAAAGGCGATTAAGGAGAGTTGGTCACGGGATCGGCTACCCAATCCTCGAGACAATTTCAGTTACAGGAACTTAACGAGCAATATGGATAATTCACAAGATCACCAATCTGGAACTGATCACAAGAACAAGGCAAGGCCTAGTGGACCAAAAGGTGAGAAGAAAGCGCTGACGATGCATAAGACACACACTGAGGAAACCTGTTGATAACATTACCAGGTAGTCCTTTTTCTGGAATCGCCAGGTTAAGAGAAGCAGAGGTAGACAGGAAAATAAACAGAGAAGAGAACTTAAGACAGACATGAAAATGGTGGTGATGACACAGAAAGACCTTGAGCTGATGACATATGACAGACGGCCTTGGCATACGTTTGCAGAAGGCCTATGCGCCTTAGGGAGATAAAAGGTAACGAATGAAGGAATTGAGCCTGACATCCGTCACGTGTGCTCCATCATTTTAAAAACACAATCTGTCTCTTTTATTACTTTTTATTGTTGTTCTTTATGGAGCCTGTCGTGAGATGACGCCTGTTTCACATCACGAATTCGAATAACTCTGGTCCTAACGGGGAGCCATACATAGTTAACAAGATATGATACACCGACCAATAAAAACGCTCCTTTTTCTAGTGTGTATAAGGAAACCTTTTTAGGCGTAACATAGAGGCCCATTTTGTGTAAATGAAAGTACGAAGTTATTTAATTTCTTAAGAACTAGAGATGTTTAAAAGGAAAGATATAGATAGTTCAACAACGGGGATGTTACTTAAGAGGTAGGTGCAAAGACTCCCTCGAATAGTAGTTCATTTAAAGAGAAAAATCGTTTAAATTGACATCTATACATTAGGGTAGTCCCAAATTTAGTTAGTTAAAGTCTGCATAGATTTAAATGCATTTTGCTAACTACACAATTATTAGATAGAGCGGTAGAGATAAATTCACAGTATAATTCTAACTTTAAATGATCAAAATCGGTTCAGAATTAAGAGAGATAATAAATATTAAAAATTTTGCACATTGAACAAGCAGGCAAAAGATGCCTCGTTTTTAGATTCCTAACACCGGTTTTTGGCCATGTTCTCCGAAACGGGGGGAACGACGGTATAAAAGTCCTTGAACTTGGTTGATTTGGAGCCACAACTTTTTTAAACACTAAGCGGTACAGAGGAGAGCGGCAAAAAAGTGTGCTGTCCAATACTTTGCCACTGCATCTGTGTAGCAGACCTAAATACCTTTTGACAGCCTGTTACAGCTTATGTGTATTGCCTGAGGGTAAGAAAGAATATATATATGTATATAATTATGTAATTTTCTTGTGATTATTCCACTTGTGTGTTCGTAAGTGTGTTGAGTGTGTTAAGAAAAAAAAACGTACAGGACGAGTGTATTGCCATCTGAACACAAGCATGTGTTGACTGTTAGAGACGAAAGCCAGCATTGGGAAATGTGTAGAATCTTTGAGAATTATGGCAAAAATACGACTGTAGGTTTAATAATTTATTTGAAGGAGTATTTCCTAAAGGAAAGACACACTGATCAGGACCATGAGAAAGGATCACAGAATTTGTTAACATGTATTACTCAAGGTGTCACTTAATAGTTTGAACTAAACCAAATCATTGTATGGGAGCAGATCATGGACAAATGGATCTAAGATAGGAGTTATAAGGAAAGTGTAATCACATTGAACTAACTGTGAGTGGTAATGAGTGTCACGTGGGTCTTTATATCATTAAATTGCCTACATCTTCTTCCTATTCTCTCACCCGCATCCTTTTATTTTATTATCTTTCCGTACTTGTTTTTCCTGTATTTTTTTCGCATCACTCGTTGCGAAAAATATATTTCTTTCCCATCATCGTTTTTCTTTCTCATACTGACTAGTAACCTTATTGCATCAGATGTCAGTCGCGCAGGTAAGACGTAAATGTGCGAAAAATTCGTCTCGCTGGACATAGAGCAGACTTTTGTCTACATTTGCACCTGTCACGCGCGGGTTTTCCGGGCCGAACGCTTAAGTAGGAGCGAATATTTACACCTTATAGTCGCAGTTTCAGACGGTTGTCTGAGATTTGCAATTGACACGCACGTTTCTCGGTCAGTTTGTTAAACGAAGGGTGAGATTACTCGTGGCACGGCAGACGGTTGTCTGAGATTTGCAACTGACACGCGCTTTTTCCGGGTCAGTTTGTCAACGCAGGTGCGTAATCGCCCTGGTGGCAGTTACGACACGCCTCTAAGTTAAACGTAGCTGTTATGAGAAGGGGGAGAGATCGGGGCGGGGGAGATAGTTCATCCTTTGTCTGTTTCAGATATTAAACCTAGTTTGAAACTTTATTTTCATTCTTCTCAAATAAATCGCAGTAGACAGGTGGTTCGCGAAGAGTAGAGCTGTTAAGCGAAGTTTCTTAGTTTGTTGCGACAATTTGTCGAACTTCTAGACTTCCATAAATATAAGCGTAAACATTCTTAATTGTGCGATATCCTATAGTGCTGTGTTTTTGAGGTAAATATTATATAGTAGTTCTCTAGAATTTTGTGAAGTGATTAAGTGTTAAATCGCCGATTTAATTTTAAACTACTTCTTTTGAACAGAGTGCTTAATCTATATAGTCTGTATTATTTTCTAGTGACGCGTTTCAGTGGAAAACAGAAATTATATTTCTTGCTTAAATTCAGTCGGCTAATAAAGAAATTTAATTTAACTTCTAAATAATCAGACGAGAGAATATATTTTTAAAAAACTAAACTTATAACGCTAGATACATCATTGAGTGTTGACGAAATACTTATGTATTTTCTAATTCATGATGTTTGATTTATTTAATATAACTTATTTTACGGGAAGTTTTAAATATAAGTCAAGCGGTCGGCTTGTTTTTTTTAAATGTAAGTTATAATGAGTACATATATGTAAATTATTTGATATGTGTTCTTTCTTCTATATAGTGAAACGGTGGTACCCAACTTGCCAGCGTTTAGTAAAGAGACATATTTGTGTGAAGCATAGACAGTTCCTATCTTTAACCACGTGGGTTTTTTCTTGTTTCAAGTAACCCTAATCTGACAGTGCATATGCCAACAGAGAGAGACAGTAATAGCAATCCCACTAACGGTTTCTAAAGACTAGAAATATATATTGGGCTTTTGAGCCAGTTCATATTGCTCCACAAATTTAAATGTACATGCTGCCTGGCTGCGAGAATATTACAAGAAACATTAAACATTCCGACAGAGATTGTGACTAGTAGTGTGGTGACCAAATATAGTACCTTCCGGGAAGTAGACACCGATCTGACATTCCTTAAATCCTAGAATCCAAAGCTAATGACATTGTGCTCTGCTAACTTTCGTGCCTGGACAAATTTAATGTGACTTAATCAGACATTTGAGAAAAATTAGAACACCCAAGGAATCGGTTCCCTGAGACAGAGAGTTCAGTACGTCTTTTGGAACTGGGGGTTTCTTGGTCGCTGACTGCATTTTTCGGGTCTGTGTGAAGGTCCTGGAATTATTATGTTCCCAGAGGCAGCGAGCAAAGTTGTGAGTATATATGTGCAAGAAAGGCCATGGCTGGATGAATGAGAGTACACAGGTCTGAATGTTATTTTACCGGTGTATTATCGTCACACATTTGCTGTCTTAACTTATTTTTTTTTAATCAGCAGAATTTGTTACAAAATGCTAGAGTTTCTGTTTTCTTAGGTTAAATCAGATTTATCCAACTCTGTTCATATAGTTACGAGAAAGAAAGAAATCTCTTAGACTCAACCTTACGTATCTATAACTCTTTGGGCCATCATCTGTTCTCTTAACGGGGCTGTGGGCTAAACCTAGAGTAAGATATAACGGGGCTATCATCCTTGTAGCATTTTCTTAAATTTTTGACTATTTGTATATGTTTTTCCTTGATGTAATTTTTGGTGTTGTGAGAAGGTTTTACATGATAAATAAAATCTCTCTTGAACTAAATCAGTGCGTTGGTCAGCTCGTTCAGATAATATATATATATACATGGTTATAGATTTCCCACGTCTGTGTGTTTAACTGTCGTCACGTGTATGTGCGTGCCTGTGAGTAGATAGAGATTTATGTAATATATATCTGTGTTTAGACTGTCTGACGCCTTTAAAAGCGATCGTAGAAGATAGGTGAGAGAGATAAGATTATCTCGATTCTCAAAGACAGCCTCTATATCACATTCTATCATCTCACGTGGGGGAAATTCTACTGCTTTTTTCACCAGCTCTCACTGTATCTATCACTCATTCCAACCTATTCAGAAGGGACCCACCCCTAGTCTTAATACTCCTATCTAAAATCTACGACAAATGGGTTCTCGTCCGTAGGATTTTTGAACTTAGAATAGGAAGACGAGTACGACAAATGGTTGCTCGTTTCCGGTCTTTGAACTTAGAATAGGAAGACGAGTACGACAAATGTGGACTCGTCTATCTGGATTTTGAACTTAAGATTCTTTATTCTGAAATAGAGTAAGAGTGTGATGTCTTGTGAGTTGTTATATCTTTAAATAATTTATCCCCTAGACTAACGATCTGTTTACGGGCGTGCTGACCACACAAACTGATAAGTTTTTTTCCACAGCATTAAGAAGCATTATACATTTGGTTTACAGGTTGATTTTGTCGGAATACATGTTAATTAATGATTTTGTAATACTAAACGCTGGTAAGTTTTGTGAGTGTATAGCATTCACAAGGGTTCTGAAGCAGGAAGGTGTTTGAACTAAAGTTAAGGAGTGCGTTTCGGACTATTTGTCCAGATTAATGGCCTCCCTCACCCTAACTGTCTTCAGGGGTAAACTTGATAGTGGATTAAAATTAAGGGATTATTTTTCTCTTTAATTTTTACAATAATTATTTTGTTTCCACTGTAGCAACTTATTTTTCAGAAGTAATCTTAACTACCATTTAGTTGGCGTAGTCGTGTTTTGCATTAGGTGCTTTATTGCCGATTAATAGCAGCGATAGTTAGATTTTTATTTTGGAGGAGGTATCCCAGGGTTAAATATATCATCTTTTGATTTTTGGTAATTTTTTTTCTCGTAAGTGGTAGGAACCAGTGTATCCTTTTTCCTATTTTCGTTCTCCACTAGTCTCAGTCACTGACATAATATGGCCGAGAGGGCAAAGCTTAGACAACTCCTCAGGGAAGAAGCGAGAGAGGAGGGACTGGAAGGAGAGGAAGCGAAAGCTTTTGTCAGGGACGAACTTGAGAGATATGATGCGGAGAGGAAAGCAGCTGAAGCTAAAGAGGAAAAAAGAAGAAGCTAGGAGGAAAGAAGAAGCAGACCGTCTATTACAGCAGAAGAAGATGGATGAAGAAATGGAAATTCGCAGGATGCAGCATGAGGAAAGAGAGAAAGAGAAGGAGAGACAGCATGAGAAGGAGAAGAAGGAGAGACAGCAGGAGAAGAAGAGGGAGGAGAGACAGCATGAGGAAAGAGAAAATGAGCAACGACGACAGCATGAGCTGGCGCTTAAGACTCTAGAGTTCCAAAGCCGTGGTGCTGCCTCTACCTCCAGCAATGGAGAGTCTTCTCCTCATTCTTCCTTAACTGATCCTTCTAACACTCAATCTACTCATCTCACTGCTATGTCTTTTCCGCTAGAGTCTTTCCCTTGTAAAATGAGAAGATTGACACTTGGCTAGAAAAATTTGAGAAAATTGCAACTCTGTACGGTTTAGAGAGGTCGCGGTGGAACATGAAGCTTTCCCAGGCTTTGAAAAGTTCTGCGTATGATGTGTACGCCAAACTGCAAAGCAGCCAACAAGACAACTATGATCTGTAGAAGAAAGCGTTACTGGAGCGCTTCGAAATGAATGCTCGCAAATTTCTGCAACTGTTTCGCAACAGCCGGAAAGAGAATTCTGAAACTTTTCAGCAGTTCTCGTCTCGTTTGAAGGGTTATCTGACAAAGTGCCTAGAGCTTTCGCAGCTCCCCTCAACCTACGAAGGTCTTGAGGAATTTGTTTTAACAGAACAAATAAAGAACACATTGTCTGCGGATACCCGGAGATTTCTCGCTGAGCAGGGGGCAGAAAAACTTGAAGACATTTAGGAAAAGTCTGAGCGTTATCACAATGCGCTGGCTGAACTACCGGCCACAAAGCGGAAACCGACAGAGGAGCATTTTCGAAAACATAACCTAGAGCAATCTTCTCAGGCTTCTAACCAAAATAACCACAGAGAAACTGGACCTCAAAACCCCCCTCCTGAAAAATCCAAGTTCTACAAGAACAAGTACCCCAACCACCCCAAACAGTCTGATCAACCCGACCGCCCAACATGGCAGCGTAGCCAGAAAGGACAAGGTGGCAAAGGGAGAACCCCTGAACACGGGACATATGATCAGACCGAGCACACCGAGCCGAAACGCATCGGATGCTTATTAACAGTCTCGCAAGGTGGAATTATTGACAGTGATTCCCAACCTGTTGGAGATGGACCCTCAACGCGAGGTACTGTTACTTTGAACGGTTCTCAAACTTCTTGCTTATTTGATTCGGGGCTTTCTTATGATTGCATTGTTGCCAGAAACCTGGTTAAACCCGGTCAAGAGACAGGAGAGACCGTCAAACTTTGTGGAGTTCGTAAGAGTGATGCACTTACAGCGCTTCCCATCGCATTGGTGGAGATACACTCTGACTTTGTCAGAGGTGTGATCAAAGCGGCTGTTATGGATGATCCCATCTACCCAGTCATACTTGGCGGGAGATACGTGTGTATTGGAAACCGGAAGAGCCGATTGTGGCAGCAGTAACTACAAGAGGGCAAACCAAGAAGGAACGGGAGCCTGCGCCTAATTTGTTACCTATGGAACTTAAAGAAGCGCAATACAAGGACCCTACTCTGGCACCCTGCTTTAGGAAACTGCCCATGGCTAAGGAACCCAAACAGCACGGGGACATTTTTTCTGAGGATGGCGTACTTTATCGGAGAACGGGCAAGCCTGATCAAGGTTACAACCAGCTCCTAGTACCGAAACAGTACAGAAGCCAAATCCTAGAAATGGGGCACTCTCTTCTCTTCAGCGGACATGTGGGACAGAACGCCACAAACCAACGTATAACCACTCATTATTGGTGGCCAGGAGTAAACACTGATATTATCAGGTACGTCAAATCCTGTGCCCAGTGCCAACGGGTACCACGCAAGCAACGGACACCCCCAGTCCACATGGGTGAAATGCCAATAGTGGGAACACCATTCGAACGGGTTGTGATCGACATTTTAGGGCCTTTCGACAGGACTAAAAGAAGGAACAGGTTCATCCTGACCTTAGTCGATACATGCACTTTATGGGCAGAAGCTATCCCGCTAACATGCGCAGATGCCAAGCATGTCGCAGAAGCCCTCGTGCAGATTCTCAATCGGTTGGGATTCCCGCAGCAAGTGTTGACGGATAACGGATCTCCATACCGAAACCTGTTGATGGATGAGATCGTTAAGATCTTGAGGACCCAACACATCCACACTAAGCCATATACTCAGACCGGAAATGGGCTCGTGGAACGTGCTAATGGAAGCCTCAACATGCTGCTAAGTAAACTGGCACAAGTGAAACCTGAAGATTGGGACCTTTGTATTCCTGGAGCTTTATTTGGCTACAGAGAATCTCCTCATACTTCCACAGGATTTCCGCCAGCGACACTCTTATTCGGCAGACCCATTAAGGGCCCGCTTGAAGCCTTACTTCAGTCTCTGACAGACGAGAAGGCGGATGAGACAGTTGTCTCAGCAAGTAAATACAGTAGAACTCCATTTATCCGAACCCCAATTATCCGAACATCCAATTATCCGAACACTTTTTCGAGAAAAAAAAAAATCAGGCGCCACCAGTCATGTTAGACTTTATTTTTGAATCTTTTGATGCTGCAAGCTTCAAATGTGTGCGAACAATTTGTAGAGGATGGAATGGGCTAATGGTCAGTCGCTTACGTACAGGAAGTCAGTCAGATCATAAAGTCAGTTAATATCTGGTTTACCAGTCTAGTGTACGTATGCGTTCTAGGCAGAACACTGGCTAAACAGACAGTTCAACTTAAAATAATTGTGTCTGCTACTACAGCAGAATAATTTTGGTGTGCAAGTATTTCTCTGTGCGATATGTAATCTTCCAGAAGGTCTAAAGCATATAAAAGGAACCGCAATGTTTTGTCAATTGAAACGAAAACAGAAATTATCAAGAGACTAGGAAAAGGTGAAACTGTGTCTTCACTTGCGAGGATTTCCAATGTTGGGAAAGCTACCGTCTCTGACATCAAAAGTAACAAGGATAAAATTGTGAGTTTTGCACCGAAATTGGATAGTGAAAATGGGTCGAAGAAACGTAAACCATGAGACAGGAGAAAGATTTGAAATTGGAAGAGGCTTTGTATATATGGTTTGTGCAAAGAAGAAGCAAAGGGGAAACTATCTCTGGTTCTCTATTGTGTGAAAAGGCACTTCAGTTCAACAATCAACTTGACTGTCCTCCTGACTTTAAGGCTAGCCAGGGATGGTTAAGAAACTTTAAATCTCGTCATGGCATACGAGAATTGGAGATGCAACTGCCGCTGAAAATTTTAAAGAAACATTCTTGGCTTTTTTGGAAGAAGAAGATTATTCACTCGATGTGTATAATGCCGATGAGACTGGCTTATGCTGGAAATCATTGCCTCAAAAATCACTTGCATCTCAGCGCGAAGCAGCTTCCCCTGTGTTTAAAAAGTGCAAAGAGAGAGTAACAATTTTGGTAGCCGCGAATGCCAGTGGAAGTCATCGTTTACCGGTGCTAATGATCGGTAAAGCCAAAAAACCACGTTGTTTAAAGAATGTGACATGTCTCCCATTGTGCTACAAAGCACAGAAGAGTGCTTGGATGAAAAGTGAAATATTTCTTGATTGGTATACAAATCAGTTCATCCCAAATGTGAAGAGGTTGAGAGAACAAGAAAAGAAAACTGGAAAAGTAATTCTTCTACTGGACAATGCACCATCTCATCCAGAGACGGATACATTGAATGCAGTTGATGCAAATTTTAAAGTAATTTTTCTGCCTCCCAATGTAACAGCACTGATTCAACCAATGGATCAGGGTGTTATAGCAAAGCTTAAAAAGATGTACAAGAAGGAAGTCCTGCGTCGTTAATTGTTGGCTGAAGATGAAGAAAGTGTGGTGGCGTTTTCCAAAAAGCTTAATCTCAAAGACTGCTGCTATATGTTAGCTGATGCTTGGACCACCCTGTCACAAGATAATCTCAACAAGGCTTGGAGTAGATTGCTTGGGAAAAAAGGAGGAAATGAAACTACTGCAGTAGACACAAATGATGATTGTATAAATGAAGTTGTGGAACTGTTTCAAGCAATGCCCGGATTTTCGGCCTGTGACAAAGATGATGCACACATGTGGCTAGAAGATGATAATGATTCTGGTTTTCAGTTTTTGAATGACGAAGAAATTTTGTCTTTTGTGCAAGAAGAAAACCAAATACATGTAGTGACCGATGATGAAGACTCCTCAGAAGTACATGATGTACTTGTAGATTATGAAGAAAACCCAAAACGTCGACCAAGTCCTGAAGAGGCCTTTATAGCACTAGAAACAGCGATGGCTTGGTACGAGCAAGAAGATGACAGCTGTCCTATACAGCTTCTGCTGTTGAAGAGAATGCGGGACTTAGCAGCCAAAAGGAGACTATCCAGTTTGGTGCAAAAGAGGATTCCTCATTAATTTAAATAGTGGGTTACATCTGTGCAAGTACATGTATACGTAAGTTGCGCCTGGTTTTGAATCGTTTGTAATGTTATTTTGAAAACATTTCTCTTTCTTAAAAAAAAAAATAATTAATACAAGTAGTACATGCACTGCAAAATGTAATGAAAGATTTTGGTGATACAGTGATCTAATACAGTGTGGGTATTATTATTACAGTACAAGTAAATATGTTTTATAGTGTAATTTCCTTGTGATGGTTAATTATTTTTAGAAATATGTGTACATGTACTCGATACATTATGTAATCCAATTATCCGAACATTTGATTATCCGAACGATGCTCGGTCCCATGGGGTTCGGATAAATGGAGTTCTACTGTATGTGTCGGGTTTAAAGGAACGGTTGAAACTAGGGTGGGACCTAGCAACGACTAACTTTAAGCGAGCACGCACCAAGCACGCTAACCGATACAGGAAAGTCGCGAAAGAGAGAGAACTGGAAGCAGGAGAGAAAGTTTTGGTGTTACTCCCTACCGAGAACAACCAACTGAAGATCGGATGGCAAGGGCCGTTTACCGTCCGGAAAAAGATTTCTAAGGCTAACTACCAGATCTCTATTCAAGGAAAGGAGAAGGTTTTCCATTTAAATCTCTTAAAGAGATACTTGGAAAGACCAGTGCCAACCTCCGACCATCTCCTGACGATCGCTAGAGCTGACGAAGATGATGATAGTGGCAGGGATATTCCACTGCTATCACAGGAAATCTTTCAAAAATGTCAGAAGCGGCGACGCTCTTTCAAGCGCGCATGGGAGACATTCCAGAGGAAGGAAACTTTGGGGAGTAGACTTGAGTAGGAATTGGAGAGAGATGGAGGGGGAAGATGAGAAGGAAGAAGACAGACACCCCGAAGCTACGGTTATAGGAAATTTAATTCCATAACGTAGACATGGAGTGCTTCCATATCTTAAGGGGGGACGTCCTGTCACGTGGGTCTTTATATCATTAAATTGCCTACATCTTCTTCCTATTCTCTCACCCGCATCCTTTTATTTTATTATCTTTCCGTACTTGTTTTTCCTGTATTTTTTTCGCATCACTCGTTGCGAAAAATATATTTCTTTCCCATCATCGTTTTTCTTTCTCATACTGACTAGTAACCTTATTGCATCAGATGTCAGTCGCGCAGGTAAGACGTAAATGTGCGAAAAATTCGTCTCGCTGGACATAGAGCAGACTTTTGTCTACATTTGCACCTGTCACGCGCGGGTTTTCCGGGCCGAACGCTTAAGTAGGAGCGAATATTTACACCTTATAGTCGCAGTTTCAGACGGTTGTCTGAGATTTGCAATTGACACGCACGTTTCTCGGTCAGTTTGTTAAACGAAGGGTGAGATTACTCGTGGCACGGCAGACGGTTGTCTGAGATTTGCAACTGACACGCGCTTTTTCCGGGTCAGTTTGTCAACGCAGGTGCGTAATCGCCCTGGTGGCAGTTACGACACGCCTCTAAGTTAACGTACGTAGCTGTTATGAGAAGGGGGAGAGATCGGGGCGGGGGAGATAGTTCATCCTTTGTCTGTTTCAGATATTAAACCTAGTTTGAAACTTTATTTTCATTCTTCTCAAATAAATCGCAGTAGACAGGTGGTTCGCGAAGAGTAGAGCTGTTAAGCGAAGTTTCTTAGTTTGTTGCGACAATTTGTCGAACTTCTAGACTTCCATAAATATAAGCGTAAACATTCTTAATTGTGCGATATCCTATAGTGCTGTGTTTTTGAGGTAAATATTATATAGTAGTTCTCTAGAATTTTGTGAAGTGATTAAGTGTTAAATCGCCGATTTAATTTTAAACTACTTCTTTTGAACAGAGTGCTTAATCTATATAGTCTTTATTATTTTCTAGTGACGCGTTTCAGTGGAAAACAGAAATTATATTTCTTGCTTAAATTCAGTCGGCTAATAAAGAAATTTAATTTAACTTCTAAATAATCAGACGAGAGAATATATTTTTAAAAAACTAAACTTATAACGCTAGATACATCATTGAGTGTTGACGAAATACTTATGTATTTTCTAATTCATGATGTTTGATTTATTTAATATAACTTATTTTACGGGAAGTTTTAAATATAAGTCAAGCGGTCGGCTTGTTTTTTTTTAAATGTAAGTTATAATGAGTACATATATGTAAATTATTTGATATGTGTTCTTTCTTCTATATAGTGAAACGGTGGTACCCAACTTGCCAGCGTTTAGTAAAGAGACATATTTGTGTGAAGCATAGACAGTTCCTATCTTTAACCACGTGGGTTTTTTTTTTGTTTCAAGTAACCCTAATCTGACAGTGCATATGCCAACAGAGAGAGACAGTAATAGCAATCCCACTAACGGTTTCTAAAGACTAGAAATATATATTGGGCTTTTGAGCCAGTTCATATTGCTCCACAAATTTAAATGTACATGCTGCCTGGCGGCGAGAATATTACAAGAAACATTAAACATTCCGACAGAGATTGTGACTAGTAGTGTGGTGACCAAATATAGTACCTTCCGGGAAGTAGACACCGATCTGACATTCCTTAAATCCTAGAATCCAAAGCTAATGACATTGTGCTCTGCTAACTTTCGTGCCTGGACAAATTTTATGTGACTTAATCAGACATTCGAGAAAAATTAGAACACCCAAGGAATCGGTTCCCTGAGACAGAGAGTTCAGTACGTCTTTTGGAACTGGGGGTTTCTTGGTCGCTGACTGCATTTTTCGGGTCTGTGTGAAGGTCCTGGAATTATTATGTTCCCAGAGGCAGCGAGCAAAGTTGTGAGTATATATGTGCAAGAAAGGCCATGGCTGGATGAATGAGAGTACACAGGTCTGAGTGTTATTTTACCGGTGTATTATCGTCACACATTTGCTGTCTTAACTTATTTTTTTTTAATCTGCAGAATTTGTTACAAAATGCTAGAGTTTCTGTTTTCTTAGGTTAAATCAGATTTATCCAACTCTGTTCATATAGTTACGAGAAAGAAAGAAATCTCTTAGACTCAACCCTACGTATCTATAACTCTTTGGGCCATCATCTGTTCTCTTAACGGGGCTGTGGGCTAAACCTAGAGTAAGATATAACGGGGCTATCATCCTTGTAGCATTTTCTTAAATTTTATGACTATTTGTATATGTTTTTCCTTGATGTAATTTTTGGTGTTGTGAGAAGGTTTTACATGATAAATAAAATCTCTCTTGAACTAAATCAGTGCGTTGGTCAGCTCGTTCAGATAATATATATATACATGGTTATAGATTTCCCACGTCTGTGTGTTTAACTGTCGTCACGTGTATGTGCGTGCCTGTGAGTAGATAGAGATTTATGTAATATATATCTGTGTTTAGACTGTCTGACGCCTTTAAAAGCGGTCGTAGAAGATAGGTGAGAGAGAGAAGATTATCTCGATTCTCAAAGACAGCCTCTATATCACATTCTATCATCTCACGTGGGGGAAATTCTATTGCTTTTTTCACCAGCTCTCACTGTATCTATCACTCATTGCAACCTATTCAGAAGGGACCCACCCCTAGTCTTAATACTCCTATCTAAAATCTACGACAATGAGGTAAATTGTCCTGTGGAACTGTTAGCACCATGTCTGAAACTGTTTGTTACGTCCATTGTGTGTGTGGATAGCATAGTGCTGGACCATACAAGGGTTGTGATTATTTATATTACAGGTTTTATCCTGCAACTACTAAGATTGTACGAGACATTCACTTCTGAGGGACTCTGTGGTGCAAACGTTCTCAGTATATCTAGAACTAGACAACCTATGTTTCCCAGCCTGGAGATCCAGACCTTTTGTGATCCTGGCTATAGTGGATGCTTCGCATTTTTGGAGATACGTGGTAAACACCATACCAGGAGTCAGCCTATCGAGCAACATAGTAATAAGAAATAACTTACTAATGACAACAAAAACAATTTGAGTGATGACTCATAAAGGACTTTAATAAACTAAATACCAACTTTACAGTCCAGTGAAAGTGTCATATATATTAATGTGAAATAATTAATATTTGGAATATAACTCTATCATATTTAACTATTGTGGAAATGGACATTCCATGCTTATTTATTTTATCTTTTAAAAACATTTGAATTCTTTATCATTTTTCCTAACCGAAAAGAGAAACGGTATAGGATCAATAAATTGTAAATATATATATATATTTATATATATATATAATCAGTCTTACTTAATTATTTAAATTGAGTTAAGGTTCTGTTGGTTATATGTATCTATTACATATTTAAGTAACTAATTAATCCCCTAGCAGAGTCAATACAAAACTAATAACCATTATTCAAGGGAGGATCTTGAGAGGTAGCAATTACACCTTCAGTAACAAACACTATCATCCTACTTGAAGGTTTATACAGCTTGACCCTACCTTTGATTGTCGATACACCCTTGCTCTTTTCAGAGAAGGGGGTATTTCTCATAAGACCAGTCTCTTATCTGGCACTATCCTGGTATCATCTGATACATCTTTTTGTCCAGGATTTCTTTCATTTAATAACATCTGAACCTCTCGTGACAGAGCCAAGAACCATTACTGCAGCTGGTGACCTTGCAGGAAGCCTGCATCAAATTGTTTATGTGCACGAGCAGAGGTAGTGTCTGTAGCTATTGCTTTTATATAATGAACTTGCCAGCCTTATGCTTAATCTCATATTAGTCGCCGACATGCCCTAATGGAGCCATAGTCAGTGTGTCTAGTTATTGTTAAGGAGTGGTCTGAGTAGGCGCAAATGGACAAAGACTGGAGGTTGTTTAAAATCAAATGCTATAAGCGACCAGGGTATTTGGCGCCCTAGGTAAAAACGTTGTTTTGCACCCTAGGCTAGCGAGGTATTTTGCGCCCTAGGCAAACATGGTATTTAGCAGACTAAGCAAAAAGTTTAGTTAGCGTCTAGGCAAACGGGATATTTGGTGCTATAGGCAAAGAGAGAGTCTTTTGTGACCTAGGCAAACAGGGCTCTTGACGCCCTAGGCGAACGGCTCATTTAGCGCCCCTAACTAGTACACACAGAGTGAAGAACACGAAACATGCACATAAATGTGCTAATACAAATATATGCATGCGAGGATATTTACAGTGGTGAAGAAGGGGCACACAAAAAATAAGTGTGTGTTTTATTTTCATCGGATTTACAAATGTTCCCACATACCAAACGCTTAGTTCATTCTATTTTGCCGCCCTCAAATTTTGCAGCCCTAGGCGATCGCATTGTTCACATAATAGTCTAACTGGTCCTAGAAGCGATGTGAACACGTTGATGTAGCTATTCCCCCATGCCAGGGCTGGTCTAGGCTAACATGGCGCTGACACAGAAATTATGGCACCATAATTCTGCCTATAATAATTTTTAATTTTGTTTCCTGCTGAGTCAACTAACAGCTAGAGTTTGGTTTGTATTTTATCTCTCCTGCTTTGTTTCCGTGTCGTAAAACATCCCATAAAACTAACTTAATGCAAGGAACTGAAAATAACAACGGGTGTAGGGGAAACAGTTAATATCCAGAAACAGATGGTGGAACAATAGATGCAGTAATTTTTTTAAAAATTATCCTGCGTGTTCTCGCCTCTCATTTACCAATATATAGTGGATCTAAATCCACTCCTACCATTTACAATCAGACACATTTAACCCCTCTTCTCTTGTTTCTGCTTCTCTCCCTTTAACCCATAATATTTGTAAGAATTACTATCCGTTTTGTTGGAAAGAGGCTTAAAGCTTAACAAATATTAATAACTTCTGCTCCGTTCGTATTGATTAAACCCCCTAGCAAGGGGCCTTACAATGTTATAAATTTCAGAACAATTTCTGAACAAACATTCGCATTTTTGGCAGAAAGGCCACTGGCAGTAAGTCTGGAGCATAGGAAGGGAGGGTTGGGGGGGTGCTGGGAATCTAGTGACCCTGGTCGATATTTCTGAATATATCGATCTGGTTAAAATAAAAGGGGAGACAAGCTGAGAGCAGTGAGAAGATGGTACAGTGCGGTTTGTTCTGGGGTAATAATAGTTTGGTAGAACGGTAGAAACAGACCAGATGACGATATGAAAAGTGTTGAAGGAAGAAATAGAGAAGGTTGAAGGGAAAATTGACTGACAGAAAAGACATCATCATTCTCAGCATCATTATCATTATTTTCTTTGTATTCTTCATGGAGCATAGAGCCACCATTGTAGCAGGTCTCCTTACAGGAAGCCTGCACCAAGCATTCACATCCTCTTACAGCGGTTGTTCCGGTGGCAATGTATATTACATGATGAAGTTGCCAGCCCTATATACAACCTCATATTCTACGACATGCCTGAGGGGGTGGTAATCCTATTCTTTCATTGTCTCTTCAGAGAAGTCATGGAACTACACGGGGAAGAAAGGATGTACTGACAGTAAAAAAATGCAAAACAAAAAGAGGAATCATGTTACACACTGGCACAACAGAAACTCAGAACATATTTAAACATAAACAAACTGGGGATGTCAAATTGTATCGAGGGCGCAATAGTTCTAACAGAAATAGTTTCAAAATTATACAGAAAACATACGTTTAGTTTTGTTAAAAGAAGAAGGCTAATTTCAGAATTATTGAAAAGAAAAAATTCTTCAAAAATTACAAAGAACATCCCAACTAATCATATCATAATTAATAACTGGATGAACATTTCAAAGAGTGGCGCACATTTTCCTACGCACGCGTTTCATGGCCGTGCATTAGCAGATTAAAAAACAAACAGTTTAGCTAATACATGGTGTATTAATTTATGTGTGACATTTGTAAATAAGGCATAATGCTGACTGGCATAATGCTGGCTGGCCAGCTAAACAGAAGGGAAAAAGTGGTGATCTTCAGACTCCCCACAGGCAACAAGAGGTTGAGGCTCCATTAATTGAACCACATAAAGATTGGAACTACTGACGAGTGTAACAACGGCACTGAACATCTGCTACAGAATTGCCCAACATCTGAGGAACAGAGAAGACACAGATGGCCGTCACTAGCACTATTCTTGGACAAACTCTATGGAGATACCAACAGACTGATCACATCATTCTTTGAACATTTTCAACTTGTCACGGGTTGCCTCCCCTTGCTCTGCAGTAGTGGTCCAACAGTAGCCAAAACCTAGAGTATCTAATGTGGGTCTTCAAATGTGTCTACCTTCGCACAAGATTACTCTTGGCAGAGTTATAGATAGAAGGATAATGATGCTTCTATCTCGAGGCATTATTCACAAGATATTTCAGAAGTCAAGAACAATGCTAAATGAGCACGTGAGCTTTGCATCTGAACCGCTGCCTTTTGTGAGGATAGATATAAATGATTTGCTCGTTCAAGCCCCAGCTGATTTAATTCAACGAAATTCCTTTTATTAGCTCGATATAGATACGTATGTATATTAATGAATATATACTAGATGTTCTGGATCATACATATGACTTTCTCTCTGTAATGATTAATTCAACTATGAATTTGTCAAAATCAAGATATACAAATTTAATGATCAGTTACTTTGAAACAAATGTAAATAAATATGAAATGGTAATTATGAGAAATTATAGTTCATCATAGATCTCGGTTTGGGAGATGAAAATATAGTCTTTTGAGGTGGCCTGCTCAACTTATAACTTAGCTTCCAACTTGCTGAAATCTTGGTCCGTCACTTCGTCTCTGTGGCAAGGGCACGTCTCCAAGGATTCTGGATGTAACCACTTCCATTCAAGGCAGGGATCTTTACCACCAGTGGGATGTAGGTTTCACGTGTCGATCTCAAGCTTCGAACCACAGACTAGGACAGCTGGTGACGTGGAAAGAACCTCAAATGGTCTCTCCAATCCGCACCACCAACTTTAGTGGGAATAAAAGAGCACATTCCGCTGCCAAGTATTTGTTTTCCTGATTCAGATCAGGCGCCTTTCTCCGCTGTCCGTCACCGATTTTTTATTCAGAATTTGTACTCTCCTTGAGTGTATATTATATAACTCAGGGGATGTGATAACAAAATCACAATTATTTTAGTTAATGTAATGAAAAAATTTCAACTGGACAGCGGAAAGTGGCTTGTGCCTGAAGGAACAACTTTACGCACACGTACATCTCATTACAAATGATAATATACATATGATGTCATCATCATCCACTTTCTTTCTCCATTTGGAGTCTGGAATTACCTCTGTTTTTGGTTCTTCCGCGAGAACTAGCATGAAGCAATCACCAGCGCTTGCTGTGGTGGTTCACGAATGTATCCTTTTCACATGCTGAGGTTGCCAGCTTCGGATGAATCTTTAACACTCCTAGCTAGTATAACCAGTAAAATTAAAAGTATAAATATATGTACAACTCACCCTAGTAACTAGGCAAATCATAGACATCTTGCTTAGGTAAATAGTCTTGGCAACTGAACACAGATGCCTCGAGCACACGTCTGGGATATTATTTCTTATTCTAGAATTTCTCTGTGACTAGTGAGTAGTTTCTATAGGAGTCCGGTTCCGTATTACTATTGGCGAGTTTTTTTTTCCAGTGGAAAAAAAGATGCTCTAATACGTTTTTCCGTTCTTAAAAAATTTAGAATCCTGTCTACTTTGACGATTTCAGGAATGCAGTGCCGTATGTCAAACCTTTCCTACGTTATATCGTAAGTTCCCGGCCCACGCTTCCACCTGGCGTTTTCTGACAAACTCCCAACCAGCACGGTTGTTTATTGGCGCCCCAGACGCCAGCCAATACATTCAAAGATCATATTATGAAAACTTTTCCTCGTGCATCATTCTGTATGATTCATGCGTTTGAAAGTTTCAAACTGTCATCATCCGTATATGAAGTTGCTTTATCCGACTATTCTTGGTAATGTTTACGTTTCAACTTCTTACATTTTTCCTGTCGAGTCGGAAGTAATTATGCAATCATAAGCAAACATTTCATGCTCGCATTTACCTGGCGTCAATGTGATATTATCACGTTTTAGGGACTCAGTTAATCTCTCAGGGATGGGTGATACGCTTGTATGGCCCTGTCATGCATCGACGCGTGAAACGTGAACAATGACAGTAGGGAAAAGAGAGTGCTAACAACAGAATAATGCACCTAATTCAGTACGCACGACGAATGTAGTTCAATACTGCCGGAGAGGAGAAGAGAGCGCACAAATTATGTCACACAACTTGACGTCTAAAAAGGAAACAAGTCTGATGCTTAACGAAGCTTCACTACTATAGTAGTGCAGCGGTCGAAAAGATAAAAAAATAAAGGAAAGAACAGAGTAAATTAGCACTAATTAGCCCTATAACTTTATAGATGTAACAAAATGGTAATACATGTAATTCCTTCCAGAAGAAAATCAGTATATGCAGTTAATCCAATATACTCAAATACCTAGACGTGTTAATAACGTGGAAGATGGGTCTCAGAGGCGAAGGGTAGAACTACCCACGCAACAGCATCGTTCCATAAAATGAAAAGTTATTATGCAACAATTCTTTGTCAGTGGATGTGAGAAACAGAGTTCTTCAGTGTTATATAGAACCAATCCTGACATACGGAAGTGAGTCATAAACAATTAGGAAACAAGTAGGGGAAGTACTAGAGGCCACAGAGATGTTGTTTTACAGGAAAATGTTTTTAAAATGCCATGGGCAGATAACAAATAGTAATGAGGGTGTCTTAATAGCTCATTACTCAACATTAGAAGTAAGCAACCTACTTTCTTAGGCGACGTTATGAACAGAAAAAAGAAACCTGGAAAATCCTGTGATAGACAATAAATGGAACGACAAAGCGAGACGAAACTCGACAGTTTGACACCACGGCATGAACAGAAGCAACAACAGAACTCGACAGTTTGACACCACGGCATGAACAGAAGCAACAACAGAACTCGACAGTTTGACACCACGGCATCAACAGAAGCAACAACAGAACTCGACAGTTTGACACCACGGCACCAACAGAAGCCAACAACAGAATTAGTAACCTGTTCTGGAGACAGAAGGTTATAGACAGACGTGATCATCTACCACACCAGGCATAGTACTTGAAGAAGAAGACGATATGCAGTTAATGCATTTCTAGATGCCAGCCTCTGGTGGTGCATGTTTAACAAGCATGTGACCGAAATATGTTCGGGTTTTCCATTGGTGTCATAGAAATGTTTATATGCATTGAAGTCACGAGTGTTATACGGTCAGTCTTAGTCAAAAATATCATAAAGTCAAAGTCAAGAGTGTCATATAGTCAGTCTAGGTCAACAAACAAACGGTGAAATATTTATTCCATAATTGTCACGGAATTGCCTCCGCTTAGCTCTGCAGTAGTGGTCCACCAGTGGCCAACACTCAATAGTATCTAATATGAGTCTTCAAAGGTGTCTAACTTCGCACAAGATTACTCTTGGCCGAGTTGTAGATAGAAGGATAATGACGCTTCTATCTCAAGGGAGAATCCACAAGATGTTTTCAGAAGTCAAGAATAATGCTGCATAAAGGAGCACTATTAACTTATATTTGATCCGTCGCCTTTTGTGACGAATTAAGGAATGGTATTAGCCCGTTCAAGCCCTCAGCTGGTGTAAATCCATCGAAATTACTTTATAAGTATTTGCTCTATATATGTAAATATATGTCTAGATGTATATATATTAAAGAGTCTTGCTCATTCGTTTGGTTTCATACCTATAATAACTGAATCAGCTATGATTGTTTTGTTTTACAATAACGTGTAACAAATTTAATAATCAATTAGTTTTAGCAGGTTAAAATAGCGATGAAATGATGGTGAATTTTAGATGTAAATAA
The DNA here is from genome assembly GCA_024509875.1 of Oreohelix idahoensis. Lineage (NCBI taxonomy): Eukaryota > Metazoa > Mollusca > Gastropoda > Stylommatophora > Oreohelicidae > Oreohelix > Oreohelix idahoensis. The sequence goes on from JAMPIV010023124.1 coordinate 396,027, forward strand.
AATTGTCTTCACTGAGACTTGGTTTGAGGATATAAAAAACAGTTGTCCTTTTGCTGTTTCCTTAATAAACTTAGCTGGTCTAAGTGAATCCTACAGCCGTGGTTTCGTCAATTCTTTTGTGATACGGGCACTTCTTCGCATAACTTGTCCAATTTAGGCGGTTAGTGTTGATTCCCTGCTTTTAACTTACAACTAGTGACGTCGAAACTTTAGTCTTGCAGCTTCGTACCATGAACAGTATGATAGCTTCGTTCCACGAACTGTCTGATAGCTTCGTTCCACGAACAGTCTGATAGCTTCGTTCCACGAACTTCAGACAAAATAAAAATAACAAATGCATCTGCTAAGTACATTTGGTTGGAAGATTAACAGGCGCATTGTCTCGCTGTCCACCCACCGATGTTAGCCTCTCTGAAAATAATCTTTTTGAGTACGCACAGCGTTACTCAGGGAAGGTGATTATAAATCATGAATATTCTTCTGGGTATTAAACTGGGAAACTATGTGCTTGGACAGCGCGAGCAATGATTTGCCTGAATTACAATTAACAAGGTACATATATCTCACAAAATGATATTATACACTTGATGCACGTGGGATGTAGTCATCATTCATCACTGCTCCATTCGGAGTCTAGGGTTGCTGCTGCTTTCGCGTTTCTGAGCAAATTAGCATAAAACAAACACTAGCACTTGCTGTAGTGTTGTAAAGTGCTCTCTGTAAAGAGTTATTGTGTAAAAAGTCATCTGTAAACCATCTGTGTAAATTGTGGTGTATGGTGTTACTGAGATCAGGCATGCTCCAGTCTACCCAGCTGTAAATGGGTAACTCACCCTAGTCCTGAGTTAGGGAAGGCAAAGGCAGCTGTAAGCAGTAGTTTCCCTCTAAGGCTCCAGGGGAAGCAGGCCCTAAACTTGGTCAATTCAACCGACGCAGGATGGTGTATATATGGAGTAGAAGTGTAGAGTGTGATTAACGCGAATGGTGTACTGTTCGTGTTCTGACCAATCTAAACACTCATTCACTTGTGTCTACAAGGCACCAATGCAGACTGCTGGAATCTTTGTTTACACAGTTTATTTAGACGCACACACTGGGACATAACGAGTAAATCATGGGTACAGGTTGACACATCAATTTGCAGGCATACATAGTAGATCCCAAGTCATGACACCTTCATAAATAATGGGTAGTACATCAATAGCTTCTAATGTCATGATACATAATGGCCGCATCCCCTATCTGACTAAGCGCGTCAGTGAAGGCGGATCGGTAAGTAACTAAAGTTGCTTTATGTTCACAGTTTATATCATATTATGAAACCATGGAAGGGGTTTCTATCAAAATTGAGATCTCCTTGCCACTGTCCGAATAGTAAGATACATGCCCCGTTCTTTGGACAGTGATTCAAAAATACGATGACAGGAATGTAACATGGCCGCCTTCCTGAGTTGTCGCTCACTCGCTCACAGGAGGGTATATATATAAGCCAAAGTTAATTCGAAATACATATGAATGATTTCCTAAAGTTTCTTCATACAGTTCTACAGTAATCAAGTTACTTCACGTAGACATAATTGTTGTATGGAAGCCTGTCATCTTTGTCGATACAAACACGACCCTAGCGTTGCGAAGCATAATATTCCAGCTAGGTCTAACCGACATGAGATCATCAAAAAAATAGGGTCTGGAATTACCTGGAGTCCGAATCATACATGGTACCGTACATTAGGAGAGTCTCTAACACAAACTCTAGTAGAGACACAATCTCCTACAGAAGAAAAACCACTTCGTAAATCATTTTTACTGAAGAATATACCAGCCCTGGAAAATGCGTAACCGCCATTGTAAACGGTACCTCGGAACTCATCACGACTTGTCAAGACAACTCATACTTCCGCTAGAGCGGCATAACAAGAATATAGTCCTGCCTACCCATCCAAAATATACAATATAGGACTGATTCTACTTGTACTAATAATATGTAATACATATGAATTCAGGCCATAAACATAATAAGCACATTAATATATTTTCTGGCCCTAACAAATAAGTACGGACATGGGTGTCATATCCATGCGCCGAATCAATATCAAGAACGATTACTCCTATGATCAAAAGTGTAAATCAATCATGAGTTATCTAGCTTTACCATAGACAGCATTTTCATACACAAATGAATGACCGTCTATATCTTTTCCATATTAAATAGCCATATCGATTTTTGTAATATGTGCGTCAAAATATGCACGCAACAGATTACCACACCCCTCGGGGAAAAAAATGGTACATTTTTTTTGAAATACATCTACTAGCAACATACAATAGGCTCACAACGCACCAATAACAATGCGCAGATGATAAGCATAAGTTTTATGACCCTAGAGAAAATACTTCTCTAAGTATAAATATTTCCAGAGAGGTGTCACCAACGCATACTACAATATTAGCAATGACACAATTTCTACATTAGTCTATACATAAATTTCATCTAAGATATCTTAACATCATGATCATCAAAGACGAAAAAAACATTGAAAGATCAGCGGTGAATAAATATCAATGAACCGCTAAGTAGTGTTACAATCAATATATGATATTACCTATGTGTACACATTTCAACATAGGAACAACTGTATCAAAGTTGTATATAATTTAACAGTTATGAATCATGTGGGCATCTAGACAAAATATCTGCCATCACATTTTCTGACCCACGGATAGCTCGCACCGAAAAATGAAATGGCTGCAGAGCAATTGCGTAACGCGTTGATCTCGCGCTCTTCAGATTTTTACTCTGAATAGCCGTAAGAGCTTTCTGGTCAGTTTCCACGATGAAATGCGCGCCAAGAAGAAATCTTTGCAGTTTAAGGATTGACCAAACCATAGCCAATAATTCACGGTCTAGGACCGAGTAATTCTTCTCTGCGGCATTTAATTTCCGAGAAATATACATCACAGGATGCAGAGTTCCAGAGTACTCTTGCATTAGTGCTGCTCCAATCCCGGTGGATGAAGCGTCACTACGAAGAATAAATGTCTTATCCTTAGAAGGCAATACTAGGATAGGTGAAGTAGAAAACATAGTTTTAACCTTATCCAAAGAGGATTGACATTCTTGAGTCCAATGGACTACATTAGGAGACCCTTTCTTTAGCAAGGAAGAAAGAGGTGACATAATGGAGGACAGATTCGGAATGAATCGTCCATAAAATTGTATTAGACCTAAGAGACTTCGCACTTGCTTTTTAGTCTTAGGAATAGAAATGTTAAGTATTTTACTTGTATTATGGTCTTCTGTTTTTAGGAACCCATGACCAACACGGTGTCCTAAGAAAGATATTTCGCTAAAACCAATACATGCTTTCGATGGTTTCGCTGTCAGGTTATGCTCGCGTAAGATAGACAATAGTTCATTTATAACATTATAGTGATCGTTCCAAGTATCACTGAAAAGACAGATGTCATCAAGATACGCAATGACATCTGAGCGATGAGATAGGATTCGACGCATCATGCGTACGAATGTTGCAGGGGCGTTCATAAGACCGAAAGGCATGAAATTCCATTGGAATAGACCCCTAGGCGTCGAAAAAGCAGTAAACGGTTTGGCGTGTTCGGATAATGGAACTTGCCAATATCCCTTAGACAAATCGAGTTTAGTAAAGAAATGAGAATTCGATAGTCTCGTAAGTAGCTCTTCTAGTAAAGGCATAGGTTCAGCATCAAATTTCGTCACTTGGTTCAATTTTCGATAATCCACGCAAAGACGTATGTTATTGTCTTTTTTCCGTACAATAACCATCGGCGAAGAATATGCTGATGTGGATGGTTCAATAATTTTTAACTCTATCATCTCATCCAACTCTTTCTCTACCTGTGCTTGAAAATGTATCGGGATAGGATACGGTCTGACTCTTATAGGACTATGGTCAGTAAGAATAATGTCATGTTGAATGACATAAGTTTGACCAGGAATGTCAGTAAGGACATCCTGAAATTGTTCTAACATAGTAGAAACTTGTTTCTGCTCTCCTGGAGATAATTCGGGAGAAATTGCAACATCTTTCCATGATTCATTAGAGTGAAGAGGAATCATTGGAAAAGGTAGATTTACATCCGAGAAACTCGTTTCCTCATCCTGTATTACTGACAGAGATGAGTACTGTCCATGTTGGACTGGCAAATCGTCCGTTGCCTGGAACACAGGTTGTAAATAATCCGGACGTTCATGGAATTCCGTGAGCATGTTGATGTGGAAGGTTTTACGCTTCCCGTCAATATCGACGATATAGTTGTTGCTGTCATTTTCGACGGAGTCATCTGTCAAGTTATTTGCTTATGTTTGTATCATAAGTATAATTGTGTCTTTACCTGCGATGTCAGGTTGATTAGGGGTTGTCTTCCCTTGTTTATTCATTCATTGTGTTTGACCTTTAGGGTCAGAGGTTGACAGTTCGGCGTAGGCCTATGGGAAGGTTTTTTAAGCGGGAGTGAGATATACTTCCGGGAAGCCGGGAGGTCCTGTTTTTCTGAAGGGACCAAGAGTCCATTGTTTTTCGGGGAGAATCTTCGAGTAACTGCTATGGCAGTTTTCCCCAGTGAATCTCTGTGCGTCGGGATGACGACAGAATTCCTTGTGATGTTCTGAGGATTCATTTGCCAGGTAATACCGACCTTTATGTATTATTACGCTTTTCGGTGGCAGAACATGTAAAGGATTACCTAGGGTGAACAGCAGCTCACTGATCCGCCATTTCAGAACTTATATATTTGTGCTCGAGGTAGCCATCCAAGACTGTTAGTCTTATATTGTCCAGAAATCCAGTGACGAAGATATATTGTGGGAGCCGCAGATTGGCGGAACTTCTATCTACAATAAGTATTACTGCAGGGTTGATGATAACCTATTTAACAGAAGTACACGGCCGACGTCAGAACGAGGCCTGTGCTTTCGGCTATTATACTACAGCCTGATATGTGCAATTGGCGGGGAGTGCCAAGTTGCACCTATGTGTCATAGTAACTAAGGCATCTGACGCGTTTAGTCAGAGACGCCAAGGGCGACGCTACGAACTGTCATTATCGAAGAACTTTGCTATTGACCATGCACGTCTATTCTGATGTTTACCTTTTTGAATGCCAAATGTATACCTATCGATGTCAGGTCAGCATGACCTTGTTACACTGACTGTTCCTGTTGATATTATGTGTGTTCCCGTCAATAAATGTCTTGAAACATGCCTGCAGTGTCAAAGCATCCTTGATTACTGCATGTGAGAGTATGGGTTGCAGGATCTACATCTATACGAGCCTAAACACATTCGCGCCTTCATTCGCACCCACACTCAATTCATCATACGCTCGCACTACACATCTAACAACATGTATACTGTCTTGGGCCAGTGATCACATCAACAAAGAAAAAAGGACAGTTACATTTCTGGTGGACCAGTTACGTGGGCTCTTATGATACATTTCTTGTCGCCAATGTGGCCTAGAAACTTACATTTCTGATGGACCAGATCTGTGGGTTTAAAAAGAACAGAGCGAGCATTTGACATTATTGTTGACATTTATGGATCCAGAAATTTACATTCCTGGTTGGCTGTTACATGTATGATGTCTCCAGTTTTGTCGAGAAAGTTACAAGAAGGACAAGTACACAGTACACTTCTGATCTGTGGGTCTAAGCTACACACGGGACAGCCGTAACACACAGCGCTAATTCTACACTTGCAAGTTTTGGCTACAACAGGACAGATATAGGTCATCAACGGTTGACCCAAATAAACAGTACGAGCATTTATATTATAATGCTACATAAAGCATAACAAGACATGTACTGAAGTTAACTACTAGGCATTTGCTACGTGGACCATAACTGCATAGAAGGCGGGTTCCTATTGTAAACAGTACTGCTGGTTGTTACACGTTTCATTCAACAACAGACTTTTCTAGGTCAGAGCATTCAAGCTACATTGTTGGAGGTCAAGTGTCTGTAAACAGTACGTGGAAATAGTAAACATTCAATGTGCAAGCCCTAATTTGAGAAGGTCATAGTAACTTTGGTTCGTGAATACCACTTTATGTTACAGTGGATTTGACGTTCAGTGCGCGTTTGACATTTCGTTTCTGTGTTCGCAAGGAGCAAGGAATTTATTTTAGTTTCAGCTGTGACTGAACTTGTTCTGCAACACATTGAAATTGATTGCTATATGTTTATGTTATTTCTACTGTTTTGTGTATTTTTCTGCGGGTTTTTCGGTTGGTGGGTCTTACGGTAAATATGCCACTTGATCGAGGCTTACTGTAAGCGTTCTGTAGGTGCAAATTTTCTTAATTTGGAAATTTGCTAGTGACAATTGGTCGCTATTGATGTTAGCTGTGATGTAATTGTACTTAACGTTGTTTTTGTAATATTTTGTCTGTTTTTCAGTTTTGATTGTCGATTTGTTTTGTTTGTATTCTGTAGGTCTCTCCTTTCTTGTGTATTTCTCTACACATTTTTGGTTAAAACAGTGTTGCCATTTGTATTGTTTTGTATCTTTGTCTTTGTATTTTTTTTTTTTTTTGTACTACATTACTGTCATATACAGTCTACATACACATACTTGGTCATGTTTTGATATTATTGATAAGATAGACTCTTCATATAGAGTTTCTTAATAAAATATTATATAAGATATTTATACAAGTTCTTTGATAAAAGACTTGTTATCTACAAAGATTGAGACAAGGTGAAATACATATTCAAGTTCTTTATAAAAAAGACTTGTGCCCATAGTGAGTGGGATATAAGGGATTTTTTTTTCCACAGGTACTCAGGTGATTTTTTGGGTACATTATAAACAAGACTAAGAGTGTGAAAGAAAGTGAAGTGAGTATACAAGTCTATCATTTCAGACTTGTCTCCCATTAAAGTGGGATAATTTAATATATTTGCTTCTGCAAGTTACTGATCTCAGTAGACAAGATGTCTACATTGGACTACTTTATTACACAAGGGAGAGCCCTTGATAAGACTGGTCAACAGTTAGAACAGTGGGCTGTTGCTCAGTATGACAAAGCATTAGCTGCTGAAGAGAGAAGGGCTGCTGCAGAGGAAAAAAAAACTATGGCTGAAGAGAAGAGATTAGAAAGAGAAGCAGCTGCTGAACAAAAAAGGCTAGACAGAGAAGCTGATATTGCTGCTGAACAAAAGAAATTGCAGATGCAGGTGGAGGAAAGGAGATTTGAAGCTGAACAAAAGAGATTAGACAAAGAAGCTGAACAAAAGAGAGTAGACAAAGAAGCTGAACAAAAGAGATTAGACAAAGAAGCTGAACAAAAGAGATTAGACAAAGAAGCGGAACAAAAGAGATTAGACAAAGAGGCTGCTGCAGAGGAGAGGAAAGCTCAAGCTGAGGCTGAAATCAGAAAAATGGAACATGAGGAAAGAAAACAGAAGATGGAACTTGATGAAAAACTCGCAACTTTGGAGTTAGAGAAATTGAAATTGGCGAGTATGGGTGCTCAGCAAACAACTTCGAGTACGACAAGGGAGTTTGTTAGTAGGATTAAATTGCCTCATTTCAATCCTTTAAAGGATGACGTAGCAGATTATCTAGATAGATTCCAATTTTTGTGCGATACGCATAACATAAAAAAGGAAAAATATGTTGAACAACTGATGCCATTTTTTACAGGTGACACAGTGACTACTCTTATGACAATAGACGAACATGAGAGGACTAATTATGATGTTGTCAGGGCAGCACTGCTAAAAAAATATCAACTAAAACAAGAAGACTATCGTCTTCGTTTTAGGACAATGTTGCCAGAAAATGGAGTAGATTTCTCTGATTTTGTTACAAAGATACGTCGTACATTTACACGATGGGTTGAGTTGTCTCAGATTGAGAAAACATATGAAGGTCTAATGGACTTATTATTGCGAGATAAGGTTTTGTCATCTGTTAATGATTCTTTTCTTGCATTCCTTCATGAGCGTAAGCCTAAAAACTTAAAAGAAATGGAGGAATATTGTTGTCAGTATGCCACAGCACATCCCCATGCTACAGTTAGCATTCTAAAGTGAAAGAAGGGTTGCCAGCTGCTTCGGCAACACCATATGGCCCTAATTTCAGAAAAAAATTTCAGGGTGCTCAACAAAATTGGAATAGGGGAAGTAATCAAAATTACACTCAGAAGCGGAGTAATCCAACACATGATGGTTCTTCGTCTATGCAGTGGAGACAAGATGGTAGTTCTCGTAATTTTAGTGGTAATAATTTGAGACACTTTCGCAAAGGCTATCCAAATAATAACTATTCAAATTTTCGAGGTAATCATTCTCGACGTCAAGATTATGACGATGGTGAATTTAGAAACCGGGATTCAAACCGGAATGATGAGTACAATAGACAATATGATCACAATTACAGGGGAAATGATAGTCGAAATAATTACAGGGGAAATGATAGTCAAAATAATTACAGGGGAAATGATAATCGAGGTAGACCTAGGTTTAACAAGAAAAGACCTTACCAACAGGCAAACTCTGCACAACAAGAGTTTGATGGAGCCTGTAATACAGCAAATGATAGTGGTAACTCTAGGGCTATCACTGGTTGTGCTTTCGATTTTGGGAGAGCAACTGAATGCCCCCAATGCTTAACATTGTTCGATTCATCGACTGTATCTACGCTAAGTTGTGGTCACCCTCTTCCTGCTCTACCTGCTACAGTTGCGCATGATGGGAGAGGATCTCTCATCTTAGATAAAGGTCTAATAAATGATAGGCTAGTCTCAGTACTTTTCGATTCGGGATGTACTACCGTCGGGGTTAAGAAGTCTCTGATAGATCCTTGCTGTGCCACTGGAAAAACAATCAAATGTGTTACATTTGGTGGTACTATGGAAAGCTATCCTACTGCTATTATTAGGATTGACACTCCTTTCTTCACAGGAGATGTCCATGCATGTCTTCTTCCTAATCCTATTGCGGATCTTATAATCGGTCGTATTCATGGGGTTAAGGAATGCACCCCGCAACAAATTTCTAGTTGGGAAGAAAAAAACATTCAAACGGTCAATGCAGTGATGACAAGAGCTCAAGCTCTTAATCCCCCAACTTCATCTGATAATAGTAATGAAGTTGATAGCCAAGACGAGCACTTGGTGATTTCCCATGACTCGTTTGTTAAACGTCAAGAAGAGGATCCTTCTTTGAAGAAATACTTCCTTCTGGCAAAGAAAGGGGATCCCAATCAAAATACGAATCACAAATCGTATATTACTATGAAGAATGGTATATTGGTACGAATGGTACAACACTCGGACAAGTCTATGCATTCGCAAATTCTTGTGCCTAAGTGTATGAGAGCCTTAATTCTTCGGCATGCACACGATTCTCAGTGTGCGGGACACATGGGTTTTTCCAGAACTAAAACTAGAGTCCTTGCGTCATTCTTTTGGCCATTCGTGAATAAAGACATCCGAATTTATTGCCGATCTTGCAAAATTTGTCAAGAGGTCAAGTCTAGAGGTCCGAGACATGCTGCTCCTATTCAGGCTGCAGATATTCCGATTCGGCCGTTTCAGAAAATGGCTATAGACATCATTGGTCCGTTCAAAATTAAGTCAGCCAGAGGACACCAATTTATCCTCACTTGCGTGGACATGTGCACGCGTTGGCCAGAGGCTATTCCTCTGAAGAGCATATCAACTGTCGATATCGCTGATGCTCTTTGGCTCATATTTTCTCGTCTGGGATTCCCCGGAGAAATACTGTCGGATCACGGCACTCAGTTAATTTCGGACGTTATGTCTCAGGTAATGGCTACGCTAGACATTAAAAGGTCTCTCAGTAGTATTTATCATCCAATGTCCAATGGATTGGTAGAACGTCTTAACAGGACACTAAAGAACTTACTTGGCAAGATAACGGAGGATCATCCTGAAGATTGGGACAGGGTTTTACCTGCAGTCCTCTTTGCCTATAGAGAGGTTCCCAACGAGCATACAGGGTTTTCTCCTTTCGAACTTGTCTTTGGCGCGCAACCGCGCGGGCCGATGTCCTTGTTACACGATTTGATAACTTCCGATAATATTGACGATGATACACAATCGTCATATGAATATGTTATAGCTCTTAGAGAAAAGATTATCGAATCGTGCAGGTTAGCAACTTCATCTTCCGAATTTGCGAAAGAAAAAGCTAGGCGATTTGCTAATAAGAAAAGACGCCTACGTCAACTTTGTCCTGGAGACAAAGCATATGTCTTACTGCCCTCAAGAGAGAATAGACTTCTCATTTCTTGGAAGGGTCCATACACTATAGTCTCGAAAATTTCTGATGTCGACTATATTGTCGATGTGGATGGAAGGCATAAAACCTTCCATATAAATATGCTAACAGAGTTTATTGAACGTCCAGACTATTTACAGCCTATTTTCCAGGCGACGGACGACTCTCCAGTTCAACATGGTCACATCTCATCCCTGTCCGTTATACAGGATGAGGAAACTATTTTTTCTGACGTGAACTTACCTCTTCCTGCGATTCCACTTACTTCAACGGAATCGTGGAGAGACGTTACAGTCTCTTCCAACTTGTCTTTTGAGGAACAGCGTCAAGTATCCTCTACGTTACAATCATATCAGGATGTCCTTACCGACATTCCTGGACACACAGATGTCATAGAACATGACATCATACTTACTGATCGTAATCCGATCAGAGTAAGACCATACCCAATACCTATTCATTTTCAAGCACAAGTCGAGAAAGAATTGGATGAAATGATTCAACTACAAATAATTGAACCATCCACTTCAGCTTATTCTTCGTCGATAGTTATTGTTCGAAAGAAAGACAATAACATACGTCTTTGCGTTGATTATCGCAAATTAAATCAAGTTACGAAGTTCGATGCTGAACCTATGCCGTTATTAGATGATCTACTTATTAGACTTTCTAAAGCTAAATTCTTTACTAAACTAGACTTGTCGAAAGGTTATTGGCAAGTCCCATTGACGGAACACGCCAAACCTCTCACTGCTTTTTCGACACCTAGGGGTCTGTTTCAATGGAATTTTATGCCTTTCGGGCTTATGAACGCCCCAGCGACTTTCGTGCGCATGATGCGTCGAATTCTATCAGATCGTGCAGATGTCATTGCATATTTAGACGACATCTGTCTTTTCAGCGATACTTGGGAAGAACACTATGTGGGTCTAAAGGAATTGCTATCTACTCTACGTGAGCATAGTTTGACTGCTAAACCCTCTAAAGCTTTTGTTGGGTTTAGTGAAATTTCCTTCCTAGGTCATCGAGTTGGTCATGGTCTGTTGAAGACAGAGGACCAAAACATTTCAAAGATATTAAATATCTCGGTTCCGAAGACAAAAAAGCAAGTGCGTAGTCTCTTGGGATTGATACAATTCTATGGAAGATTCATTGAGAATCTGTCCTCCATTATGGCACCACTTTCAACGTTATTGAAAAAAGGTTCTCCTAATATGGTGCGTTGGTCCCAAGAATGCCAATCTTCATTGGATCAGGTTAAGAATTTGTTCTCATCTCATCCTATCTTAAGACTACCGACGATTGATAAGACTTTTGTCCTTCGTAGTGATGCCTCTTCCACTGGCATTGGAGCGGCACTAATGCAGGAATATTCAGGAACTCTGCATCCTGTAATGTATATTTCTAGGAAGCTGAATGCGGCAGAAAGGAATTACTCGGTTTTGGACCGTGAATTGTTGGCTATGGTTTGGTCCATTCTTAAGCTACAAAGGTTCCTTCTGGGCGCGCATTTCTTTATGGAAACCGACCAAAAAGCTCTTACGGCTATGCAAAGTAAGGATTTGAAGAGCTCGAGATCTACTCGTTATGCTATTGCTCTTCAGCCTTTCCATTTCACGGTGCGAGCTATCCGTGGTTCGGATAATGTGATGGCGGACATATTGTCTAGATGCCCACATGATTCCAGTTAAATCTTGTGTCCTAGTTTTTCCTGATATATTTTCAGACTTAGGTCTGTCCTTAATATCATAATATGTTGTAATACAAATGTATTTGGATGATGTTTAGATAATTTAACAAATTTCATTTTGTCCATCCATCAGTGATATGTTGCTAAAATAGCATTGACATTTGTATATTGCTATGATTATATTATTTAGTAATGTTTGATATATGATTGGTATTGCCAGCAACTTAGGTTTCTTGAATGGTATCCCTTAGTTTGTTTGGCTTAAAGGAAATATTTTCTCCTATGTTGAGAGATGATTTGTACCCTCTTCTATTGTACCTGATATTAGGTTCATTGTTTGCATGAGCACAGAAGTGATACTGGTGCTATCTTGCTCATGAACATATTAAAAAAAAAAAAATTGCATTTTTTTTTTTACAGGGGGGTGGAAGTAATGTTGCTGTCATTTTCGACGGAGTCATCTGTCAAGTTATTTGCTTATGTTTGTATCATAAGTATAATTGTGTCTTTACCTGCGATGTCAGGTTGATTAGGGGTTGTCTTCCCTTGTTTATTCATTCATTGTGTTTGACCTTTAGGGTCAGAGGTTGACAGTTCGGCGTAGGCCTATGGGAAGGTTTTTTAAGCGGGAGTGAGATATACTTCCGGGAAGCCGGGAGGTCCTGTTTTTCTGAAGGGACCAAGAGTCCATTGTTTTTCGGGGAGAATCTTCGAAGTAACTGCTATGGCAGTTTTCCCCAGTGAATCTCTGTGCGTCGGGATGACGACAGAATTCCTTGTGATGTTCTGAGGATTCATTTGCCAGGTAATACCGACCTTTATGCATTATTACGCTTTTCGGTTGCAGAACATGTAAAGGATTACCTAGGGTGAACAGCAGCTCACTGATCCGCCATTTCAGAACTTATATATTTGTGCTCGAGGTAGCCATCCAAGTCTGTTAGTCTTATATTGTCCAGAAATCCAGTGACGAAGATATATTGTGGGAGCCGCAGATTGGCGGAACTTCTATCTACAATAAGTATTACTGCAGGGTTGATGATAACCTATTTAACAGAAGTACACGGCCGACGTCAGAACGAGGCCTGTGCTTTCGGCTATTATACTACAGCCTGATATGTGCAATTGGCGGGGAGTGCCAAGTTGCACCTATGTGTCATAGTAACTAAGGCATCTGACGCGTTTAGTCAGAGACGCCAAGGGCGACGCTACGAACTGTCATTATCGAAGAACTTTGCTATTGACCATGCACGTCTATTCTGATGTTTACCTTTTTGAATGCCAAATGTATACCTATCGATGTCAGGTCAGCATGACCTTGTTACACTGACTGTTCCTGTTGATATTATGTGTGTTCCCGTCAATAAATGTCTTGAAACATGCCTGCAGTGTCAAAGCATCCTTGATTACTGCATGTGAGAGTATGGGTTGCAGGATCTACATCTATACGAGCCTAAACACATTCGCGCCTTCATTCGCACCCACACTCAATTCATCATACGCTCGCACTACACATCTAACAACATGTATACTGTCTTGGGCCAGTGATCACATCAACAAAGAAAAAAGGACAGTTACAATAGTCAACATCGGAAACTTTTGATATTATATCGTACGGACCTTTCCAAGAAATAAGAAGTCTATTTTCCCTACAAGGTAGCAAGACAAATGCTTTGTCACCTGGACAAAGTTGTCGCAAGCATCTCTTTTTATTGGCAAATTCCCTTGCCTTCTGTTTCGCAAATTCAGAAGAAGCAGTTGCCAATTTGCATGCTTCAATAATCTTGTGTCTAAGTGCGATGACATATTCATAAGAGGATTTTGTGTCATCGACAATATTATCAGCAGTTATAAGATCATGAAGTAAGGACATAGGACCTCGCAGTTTCGCGCCAAAGACAAGTTCAAAGGGAGAAAATCCTGTATGTTCGTTGGCGACCTCTCTATATGCAAAGAGAGCCGCGGATAAAACCCTATCCCAATCCTGAGGATGATCTTCCGTTATCTTACCTAGTAGGTTTTTCAGAGTTCTATTCAGACGTTCCACCATCCCATTGGACATAGGATGATAAATACTACTCAGCGATCTCTCTATCTTAAGAGTCGACATTACTTGAGACATGGCATCCGATATGAGTTGGGTACCATGGTCGGATAATATTTCTGCTGGAAATCCCAGACGAGAAAATATTAACCAAAGAGCATCTGCGACATCAGCAGTAGTTATGCTCTTTAGAGGAACAGCCTCCGGCCAACGTGTGCACATATCAACACACGTCAAAATAAATTGGTGTCCTCTAGCAGACTTTATCTTAAATGGACCAATGATGTCTATCGCCATTTTTTGAAATGGTCGAATGGGAATGTCTGCAGCCTGAATAGGTGCATCATGGCGTGGACCTCTGGATTTAATCTCTTGACATACTTTACAAGATCGACAATAGATTCGTATGTCCTTATTCACAGCAGGCCAAAAGAAAGATTCAAGAACTCTAGCTTTAGTACGGGAAAAACCCATATGTCCAGCACACTGCGAATCATGAGCGTGCTGTAAGATTTTAACTCTCATATTTTTAGGCACAAGGATTTGAGCATGAATGGACTTAGCGGAGTCTTGTACCATACGTACACGTACGCCATTCTTCATCGTAATCCAAGATTTACGATTTGTATCCTTATTCGGATCACCTTTTGTTGCCAGAGTAAAGAATTTCTTTACGGTAGGATCATCTTCCTGCTGTTTTATAAAGGAATCATGGGAAATCTCCAAGGGATCATCTTGGATCTGCGCATCATTATCTTCAGAATGTGAAGATTGTGGCATATTAAGAGCTTGAGCCCTAGTGATTACTGCATTAGCAGATTGCATATTAACATTTTCCCAATTAGAAATTTGCTGTGGAGTGCATTCTTTCACTCCATGAATGCGACCGATGATAAGATCAGCGATCGGCTTCGGCAAGAGACATGCTTGCACCTCTCCTGTAAAGAAAGGCGTAGCAATATTGATAATGGCAGTGGAGTACTTCTCCAATGTGCCACCAAATGTTACACATTTGACTACATCGCCTGTAGCTCGAGAAGGATTTACGAGTGATTGCCTCACTCCGATGGTAGTGCACCCCGAATCGAAAAGAATTGATACCGGAGTACCATCTATTAGGCCTCTATTGAAAACAAGAGCACCCCCTCCATTATGCGCGATTGACGCAGGGAGAGCGGGAAGCGGGTGACCGCAGCTTAAAGTAGAAACTGTGGTTGGATCGAATAATGTTTTGCATTGCGAACACTCAGATGCTCTAGCAAAATCGAAAGCGGAATTTGCTACACTATTGGAGTCTTTTTTATCATTATTCTGATTACCGGCGTCGTGGAACTCCTGTTGTGCAGAGTTAGCCTGGTAATAAGATTTACCATGTCTTTTGTGTTGTGATCTACCTCGGTTATAATTGTCTCTATAATTATTATTTCCTCTTTCATAACCCCTATTTGGGTTTGAATCATAATATTCATGATCATAATCATCACGCTCATTATACTGAGTATCCCTGTAATATTGGTTCTTTTCTCTCCATGAAGCACTTGGGTAGTTCCTATAGCTACTCCCCTTTCGAGAATGTCTAAAATTATGGGTACCCCTCGCGTGTCGAGGACTATCAGCCCGATTCCAGTTCTTCGAAGAAGAACCCTGATTTGAGTGGTTATCTTGGTTTTGATACTTATTCCAATTAACCTTTTTATCAAATTTATTTTTAGCTCCTTGGAATTTGTGTGAGTAATTCTGATTATATTCTGTTGCCGAAGCAACTGGCATACTCTCTTTGATGTTCGAGTTACTAAGAATCATGTCAGGGTGTGCCGTGGCATACTGGTCACAATATTCTTCCATTTGCTTTGATGTACTAGGTTTACGCTCATGTAAGAACTCTAGGAATGGTTTATTTACCGAAGACATGACCTTGTCTCTTAGCAATAAATCCGTAAGACCATCAAATGTTTTCTCTATTTTGGATAATTCAATCCATCGTGAGAGTGTAAGTCGTGCTTTTGAAATGAAATCTGAGAATTCTAAACCTACCTCAGGTCTCATTGTTTTAAACAAAAGACGATAACCTTCTTCTGACAGCTGATATCTCTTTATCAAAGCTGCCCTAATAGCATCATAATTATCCTTGTCGGCCTCTTCAACCAAAGATAACTTAGTCAGAGACTCCCCTTTTAAATTTTCAGACAACTGATGCACATACTGTGATTTGTCAACATTATGAGCTCGACAAGCACGTTCAAATCTATCAAGCCAGAATGTTATATCATCACTGGCAGAGTTGAACGCTGGCACCTTGACCTTATAATTAAAAGGTTTACCATTACCACCAGATGCCTGATTAATATTACTCATACTAGTCAATCTTAATTTCTCTAACTCAAATTCATGTTCTCTTATTGCTTTTCTCTCTTCAGCTTCTCTATCTAATCTTTTCTGTTCAGCTGCAGCAGCAGCTTCTAATTTTTTCTGTTCAGCTGCAGCAGCAGCTTCTAATTTGTTCTGTTCTGCAGCAAATCTCCTTTCCTCCACTTGCATCTGCAATTTCTTTAGATCAGCAGCAGCATCAGCTTCTTTTTCTAATCTTTTTTCTTCAGCCAGAGCTTTTCTCTCTTCAGCAGCAGCTTTTCTCTCTTCAGCAGCAGCAGCAGCTTCTAATTTTTTTCTTCTATTTGAAGTTTTCTCTCCTCAGCCGCAGCTTTTCTTTCCTCAGCTTGCATCTGCAATCTGAAATTCTCAGCATCTATCTTCTTTTGTTCAACTTCTGCTTTCCATTTATTCTCATCTTTTTGTTTTTTCTCTTCTGATTTTAATACAATAGCAAATTGAGCAGTTTCCCATTCTTCTAACTCTTTTCCAGTCTTATCAAGAGATTTTCCTTGTGCAATAAAGTAATCTAATGTAGACATCTTGTCTTCTTAAATCAGAAACCTGAAAAAGTAAATAAATTACCTTATTTCACTTTAATGGGAGACAAGTCTATATCATAGACTTAGTCTTAGTGAAAAACCTGTATGGTTATTTTGTTCATCATATAACCAATGATAACTTGAGTACCTGTGGAAAACAATAACTGTATATCTCAAATACTGTGGGAGACAAGCCTTATAAAGGTCTTGTATACCTTAATGTAATCAATGATCACTTGAGTACCTGTGGAAAATAATATTTCCTATACCAATCACTTTGGGAGACAAGCCTTATAAAGGTCTTGTATACCTTAATGTAATCAATGATCACTTGAGTACCTGTGGAAAATAATATTTCCTATACCAATCACTTTGGGAGACAAGCCTTACAAAGGTCTTGTATACTTTGTTTTATAACAATAATAATCATAAAGTACTGATCTGTACTATAATATAAGTGTATTCAACTATACCTCCTATGTCATATGTCAACTAAAGACATTACAAAGGACAAACAAGAAAAGACAATCTGAAAACATTTGCAGAGATCAAATTAAATTAAATAGGAGAAATGAAAAAAAATGATCACAGAAACCGTGATGATAACTGCAATAAGATAACAAGACAAATAACGCCACAGTGTATAAACATAAGGGTGTAAAGAACTGAAATGAAAGGAAAGATGAGACCTACAATTATACAAACAAATCAAACAAAAATAAAGAACAGAAAAATGTTACAAATACAAATATGAAACAGTCGTCACAACTAACCAAATATTTGCAAACTATGTTGCATGCAAATTTCAATTAAGAAATTGCTCCCTATAGAACGCCAGAACAAGACCAATATCACTTGGTATTTCCTGTTCTAGTCACCTCCCATCCAGGCCCGCAAACACATAACAATCACACATATAAACAAATAATATATAAACATAAATATATATAAATCATCAATGTGTGTATCATATAATGGAATGTGTTGTAGTTGCAATGTATTGTACTGTATGCTCAGTTTTAACAAATTAGACTATCACTTTATTGAGTAATAGCTTTGCTTTCTAACTATTACACTGTCCAATTTTTTTTGAGCACATTAGAAGATCCACCGATGAAATTTGCACTTTATGTTCATTGCTCTTCTATTACAGCAGGATAAACAATCACTAGTTTAGAACACTGACTGTACTGTGCTAAATGTCAACAAGCGCTGACCCAGATATTGCTACACTTGTCAGAACAGGTCAAGCTGACATTGATTGTATAGCTGTCCTACTGGTGTTGATGTGGTCAAACAAATGTTCTTGCAACTGTAAAATGTGATTCTCAACACAACAAGACTGTGTAGGCTGGACCCGGGAATATGGCTCACCACTGTAAAGTGCTCATTGTAAAGAGTTGTTGTGTAAAAAGTCATCTGTAAACCATCTGTGTAAATTGTGGTGTATGGTGTTACTGAGATCAGGCATGCTCCAGTCTACCCAGCTGTAAATGGGTAACTCACCCTAGTCCTGAGTTAGGGAAGGCAAAGGCAGCTGTAAGCAGTAGTTTCCCTCTAAGGCTCCAGGGGAAGCAGGCCCTAAACTTGGTCAATTCAACCGACGCAGGATGGTGTATATATGGAGTAGAAGTGTAGAGTGTGATTAACGCGAATGGTGTACTGTTCGTGTTCTGACCAATCTAAACACTCATTCACTTGTGTCTACAAGGCACCAATGCAGACTGCTGGAATCTTTGTTTACACAGTTTATTTAGACGCACACACTGGGACATAACGAGTAAATCATGGGTACAGGTTGACACATCAATTTGCAGGCATACATAGTAGATCCCAAGTCATGACACCTTCATAAATAATGGGTAGTACATCAATAGCTTCTAATGTCATGATACATAATGGCCGCATCCCCTATCTGACTAAGCGCGTCAGTGAAGGCGGATCGGTAAGTAACTAAAGTTGCTTTATGTTCACAGTTTATATCATATTATGAAACCATGGAAGGGGTTTCTATCAAAATTGAGATCTCCTTGCCACTGTCCGAATAGTAAGATACATGCCCCGTTCTTTGGACAGTGATTCAAAAATACGATGACAGGAATGTAACATGGCCGCCTTCCTGAGTTGTCGCTCACTCGCTCACAGGAGGGTATATATATAAGCCAAAGTTAATTCGAAATACATATGAATGATTTCCTAAAGTTTCTCCATACAGTTCTACAGTAATCCAGTTACTTCACGTAGACATAATTGTTGTATGGAAGCCCGTCATCTTTGTCGATACAAACACGACCCTAGCGTTGCGAAGCATAATATTCCAGCTAGGTCTAACCGACATGAGATCATCAAAAAAATAGGGTCTGGAATTACCTGGAGTCCGAATCATACATGGTACCGTACATTAGGAGAGTCTCTAACACAAACTCTAGTAGAGACACAATCTCCTACAGAAGAAAAACCACTTCGTAAATCATTTTTACTGAAGAATATACCAGCCCTGGAAAATGCGTAACCGCCATTGTAAACGGTACCTCGGAACTCATCACGACTTGTCAAGACAACTCATACTTCCGCTAGAGCGGCATAACAAGAATATAGTCCTGCCTACCCATCAAAAATATACAATATAGGACTGATTCTACTTGTACTAATAATATGTAATACATATGAATTCAGGCCATAAACATAATAAGCAAATTAATATATTTTCTGGCCCTAACAAATAAGTACGGACATGGGTGTCATATCCATGCGCCGAATCAATATCAAGAACGATTACTCCTATGATCAAAAGTGTAAATCAATCATGAGTTATCTAGCTTTACCATAGACAGCATTTTCATACACAAATGAATGACCGTCTATATCTTTTCCATATTAAATAGCCATATCGATTTTTGTAATATGTGCGTCAAAATATGCACGCAACAGATTACCACACCCCTCGGGGAAAAAAAATGGTACATTTTTTTTTTGAAATACATCTAGGAGCAACATACAATAGGCTCACAACGCACCAATAACAATGCGCAGATGATAAGCATAAGTTTTATGACCCTAGAGAAAATACTTCTCTAAGTATAAATATTTCCAGAGAGGTGTCACCAACGCATACTACAATATTAGCAATGACACAATTTCTACATTAGTTTATACATAAATTTCATCTAAGATATCTTAACATCATGATCATCAAAGACGAAAAAAACATTGAAAGATCAGCGGTGAATAAATATCAATGAACCGCTAAGTAGTGTTACAATCAATATATGATATTACCTATGTGTACACATTTCAACATAGGAACAACTGTATCAAAGTTGTATATAATTTAACAGTTATGAATCATGTGGGCATCTAGACAAAATATCTGCCATCACATTTTCTGACCCACGGATAGCTCGCACCGAAAAATGAAATGGCTGCAGAGCAATTGCGTAACGCGTTGATCTCGCGCTCTTCAGATTTTTACTCTGAATAGCCGTAAGAGCTTTCTGGTCAGTTTCCACGATGAAATGCGCGCCAAGAAGAAATCTTTGCAGTTTAAGGATTGACCAAACCATAGCCAATAATTCACGGTCTAGGACCGAGTAATTCTTCTCTGCGGCATTTAATTTCCGAGAAATATACATCACAGGATGCAGAGTTCCAGAGTACTCTTGCATTAGTGCTGCTCCAATCCCGGTGGATGAAGCGTCACTACGAAGAATAAATGTCTTATCCTTAGAAGGCAATACTAGGATAGGTGAAGTAGAAAACATAGTTTTAACCTTATCCAAAGAGGATTGACATTCTTGAGTCCAATGGACTACATTAGGAGACCCTTTCTTTAGCAAGGAAGAAAGAGGTGACATAATGGAGGACAGATTCGGAATGAATCGTCCATAAAATTGTATTAGACCTAAGAGACTTCGCACTTGCTTTTTAGTCTTAGGAATAGAAATGTTAAGTATCTTACTTGTATTATGGTCTTCTGTTTTTAGGAACCCATGACCAACACGGTGTCCTAAGAAAGATATTTCGCTAAAACCAATACATGCTTTCGATGGTTTCGCTGTCAGGTTATGCTCGCGTAAGATAGACAATAGTTCATTTATCCCATTATAGTGATCGTTCCAAGTATCACTGAAAAGACAGATGTCATCAAGATACGCAATGACATCTGAGCGATGAGATAGGATTCGACGCATCATGCGTACGAATGTTGCAGGGGCGTTCATAAGACCGAAAGGCATGAAATTCCATTGGAATAGACCCCTAGGCGTCGAAAAAGCAGTAAACGGTTTGGCGTGTTCGGATAATGGAACTTGCCAATATCCCTTAGACAAATCGAGTTTAGTAAAGAAATGAGAATTCGATAGTCTCGTAAGTAGCTCTTCTAGTAAAGGCATAGGTTCAGCATCAAATTTCGTCACTTGGTTCAATTTTCGATAATCCACGCAAAGACGTATGTTATTGTCTTTTTTTTTCCGTACAATAACCATCGGCGAAGAATATGCTGATGTGGATGGTTCAATAATTTTTAACTCTATCATCTCATCCAACTCTTTCTCTACCTGTGCTTGAAAATGTATCGGGATAGGATACGGTCTGACTCTTATAGGACTATGGTCAGTAAGAATAATGTCATGTTGAATGACATCAGTTTGACCAGGAATGTCAGTAAGGACATCCTGAAATTGTTCTAACATAGTAGAAACTTGTTTCTGCTCTCCTGGAGATAATTCGGGAGAAATTGCAACATCTTTCCATGATTCATTAGAGTGAAGAGGAATCATTGGAAAAGGTAGATTTACATCCGAGAAACTCGTTTCCTCATCCTGTATTACTGACAGAGATGAGTACTGTCCATGTTGGACTGGAAAATCGTCCGTTGCCTGGAACACAGGTTGTAAATAATCCGGACGTTCATGGAATTCCGTGAGCATGTTGATGTGGAAGGTTTTACGCTTCCCGTCAATATCGACGATATAGTCAACATCGGAAACTTTTGATATTATATCGTACGGACCTTTCCAAGAAATAAGAAGTCTATTTTCCCTACAAGGTAGCAAGACAAATGCTTTGTCACCTGGACAAAGTTGTCGCAAGCATCTCTTTTTATTGGCAAATTCCCTTGCCTTCTGTTTCGCAAATTCAGAAGAAGCAGTTGCCAATTTGCATGCTTCAATAATCTTGTGTCTAAGTGCGATGACATATTCATAAGAGGATTTTGTGTCATCGACAATATTATCAGCAGTTATAAGATCATGAAGTAAGGACATAGGACCTCGCGGTTTCGCGCCAAAGACAAGTTCAAAGGGAGAAAATCCTGTATGTTCGTTGGCGACCTCTCTATATGCAAAGAGAGCCGCGGGTAAAACCCTATCCCAATCCTGAGGATGATCTTCTGTTATCTTACCTAGTAGGTTTTTCAGAGTTCTATTCAGACGTTCCACCATCCCATTGGACATAGGATGATAAATACTACTCAGCGATCTCTCTATCTTAAGAGTCGACATTACTTGAGACATGGTATCCGATATGAGTTGGGTACCATGGTCGGATAATATTTCTGCTGGAAATCCCAGACGAGAAAATATTAACCAAAGAGCATCTGCGACATCAGCAGTAGTTATGCTCTTTAGAGGAACAGCCTCCGGCCAACGTGTGCACATATCAACACACGTCAAAATAAATTGGTGTCCTCTAGCAGACTTTATCTTAAATGGACCAATGATGTCTATCGCCATTTTTTGAAATGGTCGAATGGGAATGTCTGCAGCCTGAATAGGTGCATCATGGCGTGGACCTCTGGATTTAATCTCTTGACATACTTTACAAGATCGACAATAGATTCGTATGTCCTTATTCACAGCAGGCCAAAAGAAAGATTCAAGAACTCTAGCTTTAGTACGGGAAAAACCCATATGTCCAGCACACTGCGAATCATGAGCGTGCTGTAAGATTTTAACTCTCATATTTTTAGGCACAAGGATTTGAGCATGAATGGACTTAGCGGAGTCTTGTACCATACGTACAAGTACGCCATTCTTCATCGTAATCCAAGATTTACGATTTGTATCCTTATTCGGATCACCTTTTGTTGCCAGAGTAAAGAATTTCTTTAGAGTAGGATCATCTTCCTGCTGTTTTATAAAGGAATCATGGGAAATTTCCAAGGGATCATCTTGGATCTGCGCATCATTATCTTCAGAATGTGAAGATTGTGGCATATTAAGAGCTTGAGCCCTAGTGATTACTGCATTAGCAGATTGCATATTAACATTTTCCCAATTAGAAATTTGCTGTGGAGTGCATTCTTTCACTCCATGAATGCGACCGATGATAAGATCAGCGATCGGATTCGGCAAGAGACATGCTTGCACCTCTCCTGTAAAGAAAGGCGTAGCAATATTGATAATGGCAGTGGAGTACTTCTCCAATGTGCCACCAAATGTTACACATTTGACTACATCGCCTGTAGCTCGAGAAGGATTTACGAGTGATTGCCTCACTCCGATGGTAGTGCACCCCGAATCGAAAAGAATTGATACCGGAGTACCATCTATTAGGCCTCTATTGAAAACAAGAGCACCCCTTCCATTATGCGCGATTGACGCAGGGAGAGCGGGAAGCGGGTGACCGCAGCTTAAAGTAGAAACTGTGGTTGGATCGAATAATGTTTTGCATTGCGAACACTCAGATGCTCTAGCAAAATCGAAAGCGGAATTTGCTACACTATTGGAGTCTTTTTTATCATTATTCTGATTACCGGCGTCGT
Source organism: Oreohelix idahoensis (assembly GCA_024509875.1). NCBI lineage: Eukaryota > Metazoa > Mollusca > Gastropoda > Stylommatophora > Oreohelicidae > Oreohelix > Oreohelix idahoensis. Next base: position 419,724 of record JAMPIV010023124.1, read on the forward strand.
GGAACTCCTGTTGTGCAGAGTTAGCCTGGTAATAAGATTTACCATGTCTTTTGTGTTGTGATCTACCTCGGTTATAATTGTCTCTATAATTATTATTTCCTCTTTTATAACCCCTATTTGGGTTTGAATCATAATATTCATGATCATAATCATCACGCTCATTATACTGAGTATCCCTGTAATATTGGTTCTTTTCTCTCCATGAAGCACTTGGGTAGTTCCTATAGCTACTCCCCTTCGAGAATGTCTAAAATTATGGGTACCCCTCGCGTGTCGAGGACTATCAGCCCGATTCCAGTTCTTCGAAGAAGAACCCTGATTTGAGTGGTTATCTTGGTTTTGATACTTATTCCAATTAACCTTTTTATCAAATTTATTTTTAGCTCCTTGGAATTTGTGTGAGTAATTCTGATTATATTCTGTTGCCGAAGCAACTGGCATACTCTCTTAATGTTAGAGTTACTAAGAATCATGTCAGGGTGTGCCGTGGCATACTGGTCACAATATTCTTCCATTTGCTTTGATGTACTAGGTTTACGCTCATGTAAGAACTCTAGGAATGGTTTATTTACCGAAGACATGACCTTGTCTCTTAGCAATAAATCCGTAAGACCATCAAATGTTTTCTCTATTTTGGATAATTCAATCCATCGTGAGAGTGTAAGTCGTGCTTTTGAAATGAAATCTGAGAATTCTAAACCTACCTCAGGTCTCATTGTTTTAAACAAAAGACGATAACCTTCTTCTGACAGCTGATATCTCTTTATCAAAGCTGCCCTAATAGCATCATAATTATCCTTGTCGGCCTCTTCAACCAAAGATAACTTAGTCAGAGACTCCCCTTTTAAATTTTCAGACAACTGATGCACATACTGTGATTTGTCAACATTATGAGCTCGACAAGCACGTTCAAATCTATCAAGCCAGAATGTTATATCATCACTGGCAGAGTTGAACGCTGGCACCTTGACCTTATAATTAAAAGGTTTACCATTACCACCAGATGCCTGATTAATATTACTCATACTAGTCAATCTTAATTTCTCTAACTCAAATTCATGTTCTCTTATTGCTTTTCTCTCTTCAGCTTCTCTATCTAATCTTTTCTGTTCAGCTGCAGCAGCAGCTTCTAATTTTTTCTGTTCAGCTGCAGCAGCAGCTTCTAATTTCTTCTGTTCTGCAGCAAATCTCCTTTCCTCCACTTGCATCTGCAATTTCTTTAGATCAGCAGCAGCATCAGCTTCTTTTTCTAATCTTTTTTCTTCAGCCAGAGCTTTTCTCTCTTCAGCAGCAGCTTTTCTCTCTTCAGCAGCAGCAGCAGCTTTTCTCTCTTCAGCAGCAGCAGCAGCTTCTAATTTTTTTCTTCTATTTGAAGTTTTCTCTCCTCAGCCGCAGCTTTTCTTCTTTCCTCAGCTTGCATCTGCAATCTGAAATTCTCAGCATCTATCTTCTTTTGTTCAACTTCTGCTTTCCATTTATTTTCATCTTTTTTGTTTTTTCTCTTCTGATTTTAATACAATAGCAAATTGAGCAGTTGCCCATTCTTCTAACTCTTTTCCAGTCTTATCAAGAGATTTTCCTTGTGCAATAAAGTAATCTAATGTAGACATCTTGTCTTCTTAAATCAGAAACCTGAAAAAAGTAAATAAATTACCTTATTTCACTTTAATGGGAGACAAGTCTATATCATAGACTTAGTCTTAGTGAAAAAACCTGTATGGTTATTTTGTTCATCATATAACCAATGATAACTTGAGTACCTGTGGAAAACAATAACTGTATATCTCAAATACTGTGGGAGACAAGCCTTATAAAGGTCTTGTATACCTTAATGTAATCAATGATCACTTGAGTACCTGTGGAAAATAATATTTCCTATACCAATCACTTTGGGAGACAAGCCTTATAAAGGTCTTGTATACCTTAATGTAATCAATGATCACTTGAGTACCTGTGGAAAATAATATTTCCTGTACCAATCACTTTGGGAGACAAGCCTTACAAAGGTCTTGTATACTTTGTTTTATAACAATAATAATCATAAAGTACTGATCTGTACTATAATATAAGTGTATTCAACTATACCTCCTATGTCATATGTCAACTAAAGACATTACAAAGGACAAACAAGAAAAGACAATCTGAAAACATTTGCAGAGATCAAATTAAATTAAATAGGAGAAATGAAAAAAATGATCACAGAAACCGTGATGATAACTGCAATAAGATAACAAGACAAATAACGCCACAGTGTATAAACATAAGGGTGTAAAGAACTGAAATGAAAGGAAAGATGAGACCTACAATTATACAAACAAATCAAACAAAATAAAGAACAGAAAAATGTTACAAATACAAATATGAAACAGTCGTCACAACTAACCAAATATTTGCAAACTATGTTGCATGCAAATTTCAATTAAGAAATTGCTCCCTATAGAACGCCAGAACAAGACCAATATCACTTGGTATTTCCTGTTCTAGTCACCTCCCATCCAGGCCCGCAAACACATAACAATCACACATATAAACAAATAATATATAAACATAAATATATATAAATCATCAATGTGTGTATCATATAATGGAATGTGTTGTAGTTGCAATGTATTGTACTGTATGCTCAGTTTTAACAAATTAGACTATCACTTTATTGAGTAATAGCTTTGCTTTCTAACTATTACACTGTCCAATTTTTTTTGAGCACATTAGAAGATCCACCGATGAAATTTGCACTTTATGTTCATTGCTCTTCTATTACAGCAGGATAAACAATCACTAGTTTAGAACACTGACTGTACTGTGCTAAATGTCAACAAGCGCTGACCCAGATATTGCTACACTTGTCAGAACAGGTCAAGCTGACATTGATTGTATAGCTGTCCTACTGGTGTTGATGTGGTCAAACAAATGTTCTTGCAACTGTAAAATGTGATTCTCAACACAACAAGACTGCGTAGGCTGGACCCGGGAATCTGGCTCACCACTGTAAAGTGCTCATTGTAAAGAGTTGTTGTGTAGAAAGTCATCTGTAAACCATCTGTGTAAATTGTGGTGTATGGTGTTACTGAGATCAGGCATGCTCCAGTCTACCCAGCTGTAAATGGGTAACTCACCCTAGTCCTGAGTTAGGGAAGGCAAAGGCAGCTGTAAGCAGTAGTTTCCCTCTAAGGCTCCAGGGGAAGCAGGCCCTAAACTTGGTCAATTCAACCGACGCAGGATGGTGTAATAAA
>JAMPIV010023125.1:0-45656 GCA_024509875.1 Oreohelix idahoensis
TGATAATGGGGGGGAGGACTTGGTGTAAATTGTTAAAATTGTATTATTTCCCTTTATTGACCATACCTGGTCCAGCACTAAAGGAACGATTTCGTGTATATTTGTTTTGTTGTGCTGCAAGAGCAACAGGCAATACATTCTTAAGCTGCGCGTTACTTAGATCCATAGTTGGGTGAGCAGTGCAAAAATTTTTTTTGCATGTTCTTCTAAGTCTTGGATTGATAAAGGGTTCCGTTCTTGCAAAAATGCCAGAAATGTAGGATTTACAGACGATAGTACCCTATCGCGCACCAGTAAATCGAAGAGACCTTCATCTGACTTTTTTCAATTTTGGATAATTCAATCCATCTTTCTAGTGTTAGTCGTATTTGTGACAGAAAATCATTGAAATTTCTGCTAGATTGAGGTAGTAATGTATGAAATCTTAAACGATATTCGTCTTCTGTCATTTGGAATTGTTGCAGAAGTGCTGCTCTAAGAGCATTATAGTCATTTTTCTCACCAATGCTGGTGGTATGATAAACTGCTAATGCATCCCCTATAAGTAATTCTGGATAAATATGTACAGTATAGCGGCTTTATCCACGTTATAAGATCCACAAGTGGCCTCAAACCTATCTAGGAAGAATATTACGTTCATCAGACGGGGGGATTAAATTTTGGTAATTTAAGGTGAATTTCCTTAAAATAATCATGTCTGGATGGAGTTTGGCTTTCAAAAGTTCTCTGAGAATTAGTAGCTTCCTGAGCAAACCTAATTCCCTCTCATATTCTGACTCTGCTAATTTCAGTTCATGCTGTCGTTTTTTTTTTCATTCTCTTCCATCTCAAGCTGAAGTCGTTTTACATTTTTGTTCAGCTATTAATCTCCTCTCTTCCATTTCTTTTTGTTTTATTTTCCATTTCTTTTTCAGCCTCCTTTTGCTTATGTTCTGGCCTCTCGCTGAAATCGTTTCTCTCTAATTCAGAGGCTAATCTCATTTTTTTTCTCCTCTTCCTCAGCTATAAATTTCCTCTTCTTTTTCATGTTCCTCAGCATCAATCCGTTTTTGATCTGCCTCAAATTTCATCTTCTTCTCTTGCCTCAAAATTTCATTTCCTCAGCCCTCACAAATTTCATCTTCTTATATTGTTCCTCAGCCTCAATCCGTTTTTTATCTGCCTCAAATTTCAAATTTTCCAATCTTAACTTTTCAGCTTCCAATCTTTGAGCTTCCAACCTTTGAGATTCTTTATATTCCGACATAGCGAATTGTCGTACCTCTTCAGCAGGTATTTTCAAAGCTTTTGCTTGCTTAATGAAATAATCGAGTGAATACATTATTCTATATAAGTAGTCACAGTACTCTAGATATTTAAAATGATAATTAATCAATATAAATTAGTTAACCTTGTTATTATAACAAGTGTTCTTCGTTCCTGTCCTTAGAACGGTTTTATGTTATCATATAGTTATGAAATGTGTTAATAATCAATACAGTTATTTATGTAATGAAATGTCATGAAAGTAATAACGTGACAAACAATAGAAACAATACCGACAAGACACGATAATCAAAGACGATAGAAAACAGTCGCAGAAATCCAATAAAAATAAAAATGTGAAACTAAAAATAGAATGTCGTAAAGAGTTACGATGATAACTGCGATCAAATAATCAACAAGACAATAGACAACACAGTGTAAAAACATAGGTTTTGTAAAAAACTGAACGACAGGAAAGGTGAGAATGACGTAATATACAAACAAAATACATTATAAAACTAAGGTACGAGTAAAATAAATACCAAAAACAACAATTAAACGTGACGAAACAGCTAAATAGATACTATCATAAGGGACAACTAGCGATCAGAACTTCGGCAAGGTTTCTAGCCTTGTACCGGAATTATCGCTCAATTGAAACTTACAAAATGAGCCCTACAGAACGTCTGACGAAGAGCCCGAATTGGCTTCGAGATGGATCTCGTTCGACAGATCAACCTCCCTACCTCCCACAAAGAATACACAACATATAACACATAACACGGAAAATATAAAGGTGGACATAAACAATCAAGGCACAGCTAATAATAATAAAATGTATAACGGATACAAGTTATACTTAGCTCGCGTGTGCCGGGAAAAAACAATGTGCCTCGTCTCCGTGGATGTACGTTTGAAGCTAAAATAATTCGATCTGCAAATACAGCATCAGCTCGCACGAAATGATAACGAAGGCAGTCAGTCCCTGTACAACCCGAAGTGAAGGTTGATAGATGACCTTGAGAATCTCGTAACGGTCAGTTGATTAAGATTCATTTTGACAACAAGTTCTAACTTGACGATGATGTCGCCTTGAAAGTACACATTCTATTTTCAAACGATTAATTTGATTGAGTAAGATCCTTTGAAATGATAAATTTCAGACACGCTGGCGCACCAATTACTGTTGTAGCCGTTTATGGTAATTGAATTGGTCTTCATAACGCGAATGGTAATATGAAACAAAATGTCAATAAACTGTTCTGTGAAAACGAACTACAACAGGTAGTGTTTAAACTGTTCACTCGATGGTAGTACACAAGTCGGTTTACTGTACATATAGTTTATTCAACATGGCACATACGAAGGAACGAGACGATCATAGTTACAGATTATAGGTACAAAATGTCCATACTTTGTAGTTGCTGATAATACTCTCCGCTTCTTAGTGATTCTTCAAGAATTAAGTCCTATAAACATCCACAGCAATATATTCAGGTTAGAGTTCTGAATCGGCTAACCTCTCTTTACATCCATGCCACGACTTTGGCATAGAAGAATGTACGGCATATAAAAATATGAAGCATACGAATAAATAAACTGGTTTACACGTAGGTATTATTCCTCTACGGTAATCTAATATGACCACTGACTCCGTCTGTCCATTCTAGGAAATTACATGCTAAGATGACTTCCCGCTAGACTACAACTGGGAGCGGCCTGATACTTTAGTTTACGGCAATAAATATACAAATATAACCGGGGCGACACTTACATGATCCTTCCATCATTGGCTTCGTCAAGAATACCAATTGAATCAATATAACATACTGGCTTATACAAAACTGCCAGAAAATTCCAATAATCTATATCTCGGACATAACAAAGTCCGCACTGCCCCGTTCAAAACATGACGTCACAATCCCCAAACTAGGTTACCCGTGCGTCCAAAGCAACTCACACTCCATTGTGCACGTCAGTGCGTGAATCAATCGAACGCTCAAATAATAAAATATATAAAACTGGTGCGTACATTTGGCAGGACCGAAGACTACCCCCTTAGGTAATAAATGTACGTAACACTTACTTATACAACCAACAACATTCTAGATGTTACAGGTTAACTTACTTATACAACTAACAACAATCTAGATGTTACAGGTTAACTTACTTATACAACCAAAAACAATCTAGATGTTACAGGTTAACTTATACAACCAACAACAATCTAGATGTTACAGGTTAACTTATTTATACAACCAACAACAATCTAGATGTTACAGGTTAACTTTCTTATACAACCAAAAACAATCTAGATGTTACAGGTTAACTTATACAACCAACAACAATCTAGATGTTACAGGTTAACTTACTTATACAACCAACAACAATCTAGATGTTCCAGACTTCTATAAATGGGTGCTTGCGAATAATAGGAGGATTGAAATAATCCTACAATGTCATCAATGTGAAGTTGGTGGCACGGGCCGAACAAGTAATAAGATGATGATGATGCTGGCAAAGGATAAGTAACGCATTGAGGAAACCTGTTGACAGCATTACCATGTGGCCACTGTTTGGGATCCCAGTGTACGAGAAGTAGATGTACATCAAAATACGCATGGAGAAGAGAACTGGAGACAGAAATGAAAATGATGAGTAAACCATGGAAAGACCTTGAGGTGATGGCACGGGACAAGAAAGCTTTGTATTAGTTTGCTGAAGGCCAATGCTCCTTAGGGAGGTAAGGAGTAATGAATGAACTTGGGACTGGCAACCTTATCATGTACAACAAATTGTTACGGAAAAACCAACTGCAATAGCACATGTACGCTGCAGGTTCCTGCAAATGGACCAACTGCAATGATGGCTTCGTGTTCCATTGCCAACGACAAACAACAGATTTCAGAATTACAGACTAAATAGAAATGTTTCAGGCAACTTTAAAAAAATGGTGTTAGGTAGGGATGCATGTTGCCACGTGATCTATTCAATCTGTACACTGAAATGCGATCCGTGGTGCACATGACAGGAATATCAGGTGGTAGACATACACACTATTAACAACTCTAGAAAAGTTATTGATCCAATTAACTGAAAAGGGTTACTGATTGTGATTGAAACAATAGTGACAGAAAATTAATATAAAGGCTTTATCCTAAACAGCAAAATGGCAGATCATGTGGAAGAAAATGACTTTTCCAGAATGTTCCATCAAAATAAATGGTAGAATTTTGAAACTAAGTCAAAAGATTCAGATAACCAAGCACGTTAAAATCATCATATAGAAGTGTGCTGTCTCCATCTCCAACTTATTGTTCTCAATTCGTTTTCCGCTAACAATAGTCTGGTTCTTGTCACTAGTTCTACATTGGTAGTCTTGTCATACAATTTATATCTTTATATTATTGTGATAGGGTGGGCGAGATGATGATGATGATTATTATTGTGATGTGTGATCACTCTCTTGCTCACACTCGCACCGACCCGAACAACAATAAAACTCTTGATTCTAGAGGCAGGGGCTATATTTATTTTTACAGCGCATTCAGTGACAAAGCAAACGTTAAACAAATAAACTAGCGAACATCACAAAACCCAACAAAACAAAACAAAACAAAACAAAACACCCAACAGTGCCCGATGCTAATATGTCATGTCTTTGTGTTCTTCTGTGTGGGTACACAGCGCGCCTCGTTTCGTTCCCTCTTGTCTGGACTGATACTTCTGAAAGGTCGCTGCTGGCCTTCGTATGCTTTATATAGACTGCTAAGCCTAAACACTCAACATGAGTTAGTCAGGCGCGCGTTTTTGCCGTAATCGCGCTACTTAAATAACACTCGCGATATATTGCTTTAGGAATAGCGAAAACACAAATAAAACCTACAGTTTATTATCAAATAACACAATTCTACACCACAACTATATGTAGGCTTTATTGTGGCCTAATAACATATCTTCTACTTCATCAATCTTGAAGAATTTACATCTCAGCATGCTTCGCGCACTTCTAAAATACATGGGCGATAAATCTGCCCAAAAACAGGTAGGGGGCGGGCGTCTCCTTTTCGGCCCCATCACACATCTCCCTCCTGATTTTGTTGTCGTCCCGACAACATCACTACCTCCGACACTTCTGTCGAACTCTCTTAGATCGTTGGTGATGCGCCTGATTATTTCTCAGCGTCGATGTTTTGGGCTTAGATTCTGTTTTCGGTACAACCCGGCTGGAGACACTTGTGGCCGTCATGTCTCCAGTTGTACGTTGCCGGGCTGTCAGCCGCTGTGGTCTTGAAGACTCGCTCACCGGTGCCGCGTCGCTGTCTGCCCGTGACATCTGCCTGTCAGTGCCTGTAGCTGTCGAATCTGTAGGGGGATTGCTCCTGACGGGTTTTACACCCATTTTGTGTGGACGGTGGCTTACGTTCCCCACAGTCTGCTTTTGATGTGTCTCCTCCTCTGAACCTTGATGCGCACTCCCTCCTATCTGTTTAGGACGGGTTTCCTCCCCTGCACGACGACCAATTTTCTCGGCTCCCTTAGGGTGACAGTTGTCACGGTCATCTCTTGGCTTGCACCCGGAAGGAAACCTGGTTGTGGTAGCACGTCTCGGGAAAGAGCTCTTTGAGGGACAGGCGGCTATCAAATGTTCAGTTGACTTGCAATGAAAACATCTCTTCGGAAGCGGGCCTTGAGGGCACTTGGCTGCCATGTGGTCTGACAGGTCTCCACAATTGTAGCATCTTATCTTTCTGGGCTTCCTCTGTGCCATGGGTCGCTTCCTGCTGCCCTTACACTCTTGGCCGCCAATGCCGCATACAATGACTGCTTCCATGCCCTGGACCGATGGTTTGCTGTCAAATTCGACTCGTTCATTCTTCGCCAGACTCCGGAATCCCTTTCTGAAGATCTTGGTCTGATGTACAAATACATCAATACCTCCATCATCTGGCGTGATGAATCCCCATCCCCTGCGGACACTGTACCACTTGCAAACTCCTTTTCGCCTTGTCGGTGCAGCTGCACTGGTCGGTACTGTCAGCTCACTGCTTTCGTTAACAACAGCTTGACTCTCACATACCAGAACATGCACCTCCTCGTCGTGCTTTGGCTGTTTCCGCGGCTGGCCTGGTGCTCTCTTTCTCTGCACCTCCTCTTGTGCTGGCGAACTGGACTCTGACATCTGTGCTATCTGGGACTTTAGGAAGGATAATTCTGCTCTAAGTGCCTCCTCCTCCTTCTTAACTTCTGCACTTGCTATCTGGACCAGTGTCTCAGGCTTTTTACTTTCACCATAAACAGCATATTCCCAAGGGAAATTCCTGTTCACCTCACTGACTTGTGGTTGCTCGCTGTAGGCTTTTTTGACAATTTCCAGTAACTGCTCAGGGCTGGCCTTGGCTCCGCCATGTATCCGTAATTCTCTAGATACCCATTTTGTCACGTTGTTCCATATCATGTCTAACTTGTCTTCTGCACAAAAAGGCGCCACCTTCCACGCGGCTTCCACATCTCCCACAAACTCTTGCCAAGTGGGCCTCCCCTCTCCACTAAACAACCTTATCTCTGGCTCCTCCACGTACAGTATCTTCATATGCGCATTAGCCATCTTGCTGCAGGAATGCACTGCTGGGTGTTTACAATATTTGTTCGTCTGCTGTTTGCTCGGTGTCACTGTCTGCCTTATCCTGCCGACGACGCCAATTGTGATAGGGTGGGCGAGATGATGATGATGATTATTATTGTGATGTGTGATCACTCTCTTGCTCACACTCGCACCGACCCGAACAACAATAAAACTCTTGATTCTAGAGGCAGGGGCTATATTTATTTTTACAGCCCATTCAGTGACAAAGCAAACGTTAAACAAATAAACTAGCGAACATCACAAAACCCAACAAAACAAAACAAAACAAAACACCCAACAGTGCCCGATGCTAATATGTCATGTCTTTGTGTTCTTCTGTGTGGGTACACAGCGCGCCTCGTTTCGTTCCCTCTTGTCTGGACTGATACTTCTGAAAGGTCGCTGCTGGCCTTCGTATGCTTTATATAGACTGCTAAGCCTAAACACTCAACTTAGTCCGCGCGCGCCGTAATCGCGCTACTTAAATAACACTCGCGATATATTGCTTTAGGAATAGCGAAAACACAAATAAAACCTACAGCTATTATCAAATAACACAATTCTACACCACAACTATATGTAGGCTTTATTGTGGCCTAATAACATATCTTCTACTTCATCAATCTTGAAGAATTTACATCTCAGCATGCTTCGCGCACTTCTAAAATACATGGGCGATAAATCTGCCCAAAAACAGGTAGGGGGCGGGCGTCTCCTTTTCGGCCCCATCACATTATGATGGCCTCAGTCATTATGAAAACAAGCGAGCAAACTAACAAATAAAAACAAACAAACACACAAATAAAAAAGGTCGTGGATAAATTATTTGGTTTTCATCATCTAACGCCGCGCTGACTGGTGTAGGCGACTATGTCCCTGCACATTTTCGGTCTCGATGAGCTCTAGATCTTCTGTTGCTGACTATCTCCGCTGCCAGCTTTATTAGATGATGCTGTACCTTCTCTTTATTGTCCTCTATCTTCCTGTATCCGTTAGTGTTGTCTCTTCTTCCAGTCTTCTCTTAGAATGTTCGTGTTTTGTGTATTCTACAGTGTTCTCTTAGAATGTTCGTGTTTTATCTCTTCTTCCAGTGTTCTCTTAGTATGTTCGTGTTTTGTGTATTCTACAGTGTTCTCTTAGAATGTTCGTATTTTGTGTATTCTACAGTGTTCTCTTAGAATGTTCGTGTTTTGTCTCTTCTTCCAGTGTTCTCTTAGAATGTTCGTGTTTTGTCTCTTCTTCCAGTGTTCTCTTAGAATGTTCGTGTTTTGTGTATTCTACAGTGTTCTCTTTGAATGTTTGTGTTTTGTGTATTCTACAGTGTTCTCTTAGAATGTTCGTGTTTTGTGTATTCTACAGTGTTCTCTTAGAATGTTCGTGTTTTGTGTATTCTACAGTGTTGTCTTTGAATGTTCGTGTTTTGTGTATTCTACAGTGTTCTCTTAGAATGTTCGTGTTTTGTGTATTCTACAGTGTTCTCTTAGAATGTTCGTGTTTTGTGTATTCTACAGTGTTCTCTTAGAATGTTCGTGTTTTGTGTATTCTACAGTGTTCTCTTAGAATGTTCATGTTTTGTGTATTCTACAGTGTTCTCTTTGAATGTTTGTGTTTTGTGTATTCTACAGTGTTCTCTTAGAATGTTCGTGTTTTGTGTATTCTACAGTGTTCTCTTTGAATGTTCGTGTTTTGTGTATTCTACAGTGTTCTCTTAGAATGTTCGTGTTTTGTGTATTCTACAGTGTTCTCTTAGAATGTTCGTGTTTTGTGTATTCTACAGTGTTCTCTTAGAATGTTCGTGTTTTGTGTATTCTACAGTGTTCTCTTAGAATGTTCGTGTTTTGTGTATTCTACAGTGTTCTCTTAGAATGTTCATGTTTTGTGTATTCTACAGTGTTCTCTTTGAATGTTTGTGTTTTGTGTATTCTACAGTGTTCTCTTAGAATGTTCGTGTTTTGTGTATTCTACAGTGTTCTCTTAGAATGTTCGTGTTTTGTCTCTTCTTCCAGTGTTCTCTTAGAATGTTCGTGTTTTGTGTATTCTACAGTGTTCTCTTAGAATGTTCGTGTTTTGTGTATTCTACAGTGTTCTCTTAGAATGTTCGTGTTTTGTGTATTCTACAGTGTTCTCTTAGAATGTTCGTGTTTTGTCTCTTCTTCCATTGTTCTCTTAGAATGTTCGTGTTTTGTGTATTCTACAGTGTTCTCTTAGAATGTTCGTGTTTTGTCTCTTCTTCCAGTGTTCTCTTAGAATGTTGGTGTTTTGTGTATTCTACAGTGTTCTCTTAGAATGTTCGTGTTTTGTGTATTCTACAGTGTTCTCTTAGAATGTTCGTGTTTTTTGTATTCTACAGTGTTCTCTTAGAATGTTCGCGTTTTGTGTATTCTACAGTGTTCTCTTAGAATGTTCGTATTTTGTGTATTCTACAGTGTTCTCTTAGAATGTTCGTGTTTTGTGTATTCTACAGTGGCATTTATCGTTTATGATTTTTCAAAGGCTTCGTCCTTCTATAGATCTCCTTGAAGTCTCTGAGGAGCCATTATTTAAATGATGGATCGGTGCATCCCAGTCGAGCCATTCTTTAAAAGATGGATAGGATATTATCATTGTAGCCAGGATAAACGAAAATCGGTCATGCGTCTTACTAGGACAAAGAGAATCGCCTACGTTACGGATACACGGCCTTCTTCAGGGATAAATTAACAAAAACAAAATAAGATAAATAAAGCGTGAACTAAATTAAATACGTAAAAAAAATGAATAAACGTTGTAGGAAGCAGATCGTCTGGTGGAGGGAAAGGCTGCATGGTTTGGATGTAAAAGTGTATATGTAGTCTGAATTTTTCTGCCTGGAAAACTATGAACTGTATCATTATTACTTATACCATTTATCTTTGTAATAATTGTGTTGTCATCATCGTTATCTGCTGGTATCTCCATATAGATGCTTGGCTGCAACGGATCTTCAACGTCTTTTGTCTCTTGTCTTGATGGTGCACTCTGGTAGACTTTTCCTGGTCCAGATGTTACTCTTTCAGCGCTGTTCTTTTGTCGATCTCATAATGATGATGTTAAATCTCGGCGTCTTAGGCCACTTACAGCGCTGTCTTCGACCTGCTGCCTTGCACGGATTGTTTTGACGTACCGTTTCAGCTCTTCCTTCCATAGTGGTCTTTATCATGATGTTAAATCTTTTTACATGGCCAAAATATTTTAGTTGTCTAACTTTGATCTCCTTCATTAATACTATTTTCATCCATAACTTTTCTTTGACCCTTTGTTTCTCTTCATCCACAAGATGCTCCCCATTCTTCTATGTATGCACATATCTAGGACCTGAATTCTTTCTTCCAGCAGCTTGTCCATGTTTCTGTAAAGTTCGCACATTTCAAATTCACACCATTTGAAGAAAAACAATAGTGTAAGTAAGTAACAATTTGCACTCCATTTAAAACAAAAATTAAACTAAATTCTTAATAGGCCTAAATGAAATAAAGACTGATTCGTAAGTTGCCTTGTGTGTGTGTGTGTTTTCTAATGCCATCTATGCGTGAGACGGCTTCACACTAACACCCCCTCCACTCCACCGAGCATCACGTCAATGTAAAGGAAATATAGAGAGCACGGAAAACAAAGAAAAATATTTCCCTTATTTGGGTGCATCTTCAAATCGGTGTATACAGTGACTTAAGTGTTGGGCCTTCTAATGTACTTGTATTAAAGACCGTGTTTGTTGGGGTTCACTTCGTGGTGTAAAGCAACTTTGATGGACTGATTTTTTATCGAGGTTTTTGCACAGCGTCGCATCCCCGACTGCACACATAAGATGATATGTAATGCGCGAGAATGATGACGTAACAACTAGCTTTAGGCAGATAGCAATAGATTCACTAGATGTGTTGTAGAGCCGAAGTTATTATGAATAGAAGACAGTGGAACATGAACCATGTTGTGTTTTTCCCTGTTTCGGCTGCTCCAGTGAATAGTCGGATAAACTATAGGATAAAATGGATATCCATAGTGACAGAGCTCATTTATATGAGTAAAATAAGCCTAAGGTGGAGGAAATCGGAGCAGAAATAAGGATTCCAGAATTATTTTGGATTTACTATCTACGCACATCTTGCCTCGCCTACACGATTTTGGATGCATGAAAACGTATCTTGGTCCAGTCGTCACCTCGGACATCTGCAAGGCCATTATAAAAGGGGACAGAACGCATGACACAGACACACTCGCCGCCTATTTCAAACTACAGACACAGAGCACAAGCTGTTATCACAACTCCGTTGCCATCTGCAGAAGTGTGAGCAGACTGTGTAACCATTAAAAGCCGGTCTGTGATTGAGGGTAGGCGAGATGTTAATTATATATATATATATATATATATATATATATATATATATATATATATATATATATATATATATATATATATATATATATATATATATATATATATATATATATATATGTAAATACATTATCAATGTGTGTTAAAGAAATATTGGCATGTGTAGAATCATTGTGCTATTTCTGGAGGAAAACCAGAAGTGTGTAGGTTTAGTTTAGTTGTGTAATAATTAAGTAGGACGAATGGATTGAGCAGGTTGGTTGTGGAAAGCGTTTTAAAGATATTATGCTTGCTGGAAAGGACTATCCAAACTGGAGGAAGGAATGACAATAAAAGATTGATTTTCTGTATTATTTGATATATGACACAATGATTACCATAAGGCCTATATGGTTTTATTGAAACAAATCATGGACAAAACTGTAACAAGTGAATTATTGAACTATTGTGCTAGAACTTGAACGAATTGTGTTATTCATGACTTACTATGTCTCTTGTGATTAACCACAGCTTGTCTGAAATGTCTCATATTACCTCCTGCCTGGCTAAGGAGACAATGAGCGATACTACGTAGGTTGTTTATATTGTTTCAGGTTATATCCTGCCCTGTGTGTCGTACACAATCTCTAGTGACCAAGTCAGCAATTAGATGCTAAAGTTTGTCAGAGCTTTTGCCAGTATTAACAGTGTCATCTTGACGAGTGGAGGACCCGCAGTGGTGGGATTCTATCCAATCATACTGCTGTACGAGGCCTAGGAAGGACTTTGTTTCAGATAAGTAGCTCAGTGTTGGGCCACTCTTCAATTTTCAAACAACACCATATTAACCCACCTACGAATAGACTATGTAATGATGAAAAACTGTGGTGTATATAGAAGACATTTGACAGTCATAAGAGTCATAAAGTAACCTTTAGATTCATCTATTCAAGAAAGCACAAAAATTGAGACAGATTCCATCAGGAAGCAAGAAAGCAGTGAAATTGAACTATATTAGTTTAAGAAATTAACTGTAAATGTGTTATATCTATATATATATATTTGAAAGTGACCCATAATTTTATTTTGTTAATTACCCCTAGCAGAGTTATTGTCTAAGGTTAGTCTGGAGAGGAGCCCATAGGAATCTAGATAGCACATTACCATCTCATCTAGGAACCTATACAGCTTGACTATTACTTTGATGTCGATACACCATTACTCTTTTCAGAGAATGGGGTATTTCTTGTAAGACCAGTCTCTTATCTGGCACTATCCTGGTATCATCTGATACATCTATTTGTCCAGGATAATATCACCATCATTATATCTTTCCTCTCGTTACATATGTACTGGAGTGAATATATGCTTACTATTAAAACAAAATGTCATGAAATAAATCGTCAAAGTCGTCAGCTCCAGGCTTTATGGAGTTGTTATTCCCAGAACTTGTGATTGACAATTTAGAATTGTGTATCTAACATTACAAGTGTACCCTGGAGGACTTAAGCCACATAAGAAATCATATGACCTGTAACATGTGATGATGGCCAGGCATTTCTAACAGTTGGGACACATTTATCAAATCAACTTACATATATATAAATCAGCGCACCAAATATCTTAGGACCGCCATTCATTTATGGCATTCAGCTATGCATAAACACGCCTTCAACACCGTGGTCATGATCTCATGACATCGGTCTGACCCTAAATAACACCCGCAATGATCGTTTGTAGCCACTATGACTGGAGGTCACATATATAACAGCCAATTCATATTATCCCGACTTGACACAAACAGCGATCGATTGACCCCATTTCGAATTCAAATAAATATATAAAGTGATTGATTGAATGCCGTATAGAATTGAAATTATTATATTTAACTCGAATCATTACTTATAATGACTGCTTTACTCAGCATTCTATTTAAATCCCCGTTTGCAATGGTTGGCTAACGCCATTAGACTTACTTAGTCGTTTCAAGTTCTGCCTTGGGGGTGTACAGGTTAGCCAGAGAAAGAGAGAGAGAGAGAGAGAGAGAGAGAGCGAGCGAGAGAGCGTCATGTTATCATGTCGGCCGTCATTTCCTTGAAATAAAATTATAAAATTACCGATCATGCCTCGCAATTAAATTTTATTATAACCGACTGATGCCATCATGTTTTGAAAATCAGATTCTTATCTGACCAACTGAGTCCATCGTGCTATTAAATAAAACTTTGCAATGACCGACTAACCCCATCGTACCTTGAATCGATGATCAAGAATAGTTGACCGACGCCAGTGTCGTGAAGTGACGTCTGTCTCACAACACGAATTCTGCTTAACTCTGACCACACCGTGCGCCATACATTGTAAGAACTGCAAGATACACAGGCCAATCAGAACGCTTCGTTATGCCGTGTTTACTACAGCCTTGGATAAATAAAATGGAATTCCAAATGTGTGCAAACAAGTAGCGAAGGACAATTAACTACATCTTTATGAAAGAAGTACCACCTGGAAGAGGCTACCAAAACGATATTAGGGATGTTGCTCTACCCGTAAGTACTAATACTTTTACAAATACTGATATAGGACGGGAGAGATCTCTAGTTGAATGCATCGAAGCCTCAGGTTAGTCCATTATTTAGCTGTGTAACGTACGCATAGAATAAAATGCATTTAGGAATGAAAAAGGTTGTTTACTAGAAATATGTAGAATAATATAGGCCGTATTTTAAACTTTAGATGAATAAAATCGCTCCAGGAATAACGTAGATAAATAAAATCTTAGTTTTCCTGATTTGTACAATAGGCAAAATTTACCAATATTTTCTGAACTCAATACACATTCGTTGGGGGACTACCTCGGACGCTCGAGGCCACACTATTTGTAGCGCGTGTCTAACAGAATCAGGTCAGTCACAATATTTGAAAGCCACAGAGAGCGGCAAAAGAAAGCAAGTATTAGTGGAAGCGATTTGCCTTCTGTACTTGGAAAGCAGACCTTAAACAGCCATTAACAGCTCGTCTGTGTGTATGCCTGAGGGTAAGAACGAATCTATATATATACTCGTATATATGTATATAATTATGTGTATTTCTAGTGATTAATCCACCTGTACGATAGGAAGTGTGTAGATGTGTTAGAAAATTACAGTGTGTTGCTGGTGAACTTACAGGCTTGTGTGTAATTCTGGAGGCAAAGCCAGCCTTGTGAAATATTCAAAATAATTGCGAATAATGGCCAAAGTGTGTCTGTAAGTCTGGAAATTTATTTAAAGAAGTATTTCTAAATGGAATGATAAACATACCAGAAACATAAGGAAGGATGAAAGGAATTGGATTACTGTATAGTTTGATATATTACTTAGT
Source organism: Oreohelix idahoensis (assembly GCA_024509875.1). Taxonomy (NCBI): domain Eukaryota; kingdom Metazoa; phylum Mollusca; class Gastropoda; order Stylommatophora; family Oreohelicidae; genus Oreohelix; species Oreohelix idahoensis. Next base: position 14,565 of record JAMPIV010023125.1, read on the forward strand.
AGTTTTATTCACAACCAAATTATTGTAGGGAGGCGGATCATGGGAAAAGGCTTATAAATAAGAATGTAGAAGACATTTATGATCACAGGGAACTGAATTGATTGTTGCTACTATATTATATCTTGTGCATCTGCTAGCACGCTGTCTGAAACTGTTTATCATCCCCATCTGTGTCATAGAGGGATAGTGATAGAAAGATACAGGGATTGCATTTAACTTCGTTTCAGGTTTTATCCTGTAAACCTAACAAATATACAAGAGGCATCTCTTACTGAGGTTACTACGGATGCAGTGCCGATCTATGTCAGAGGGCCAGACATCTCGTGTACACCACATGGAAGAATTACATAAATAAATTCTATCCAACATCAGAGGGAGCCATCTTCAGCGATTCAGATAAGTTGCCCACAAAGGCAACTGTACAGCATATCCCTGTTCACCAAAAATAAAATTAACATTTTGTGATGACGATAGCAGTGTAGACCTTCAATCAGAACTGTGAAATTACAAATATTAATTAATCAGAGAGAGAGACCAACCAAGCAAGACTCTCTCCATATTGATAGACATCTTAATTCAGTGAAAGACTTTGTTGAACATTTTATTATTTATTTAATTTTGTAATATGATTTATTTTAAAACTTTTCAAACAGAAAAGAGTAAATGTATAAATAAATTGTAAATATTTACCAGCAGACTTACTTAAATTCTTTAAGTTAAGTTACATTCCTTGTTGGTGAATTTAATTAAATAATTACCCCTAGCAGAGTTAATAACAATAATAATTATCATATTAACAGAGGAGGATCTGGAGACGTAGCAGATAAGGACTCAGAGTATTACATTACCATCTTCTCTGGGAACTTATACAGCTTGACCCTACCTTTGTTGTCTATACACCCTTACTTTTTTCAGAGAAGGGGGTATTACTGATAAGACCAGACTCTTATCTGGCACTATCCTGGTATCATCTGATACACCTTTATGTCTAGGATATCTTATCAAATTCTATAACCATCTACCCTCTCGCGACAGCCAGCATGCCATGAAATGAACACCAAGAATTATTGACTGACATTAATCATGACATTATGTCATGAGATGAACATCAAACATCATTGACTGACGCTAATATGTCATGAAAAGAACATCGAGAATCGTTGACTGAGGCCATCATATCATGAAATGAACATCAATAATCGTTGACTGAGGTCATCATATCATGAAATGAACATCAAGAATCGTAGACTGACGCCATTATGTCATGAAATGAACATCAAGAATCGTAGACTGACGCCATTATGTCATGAAATGAACATCAGGAATCGTAGATTGATGCCATTATGTCCTAAAATGAACACCAAGAATCACTGACTGACGCCATTATGCCATGAAACCAACATCACGAATCGTTGACTGATGACAATAAAAAGTAGCATGGAAACTTACTTGTTCCCGTGTGTTCTCGTTTGACATTTTTAGAGGCTTTTCTTTTCTCTCTCCATTGCACGCCTATTTATTTCCGTTGTTTTATTTGGACTATGTAGAAGTTTGTTCTTCTACTTTTGAAATAAAATAGCTGGCCTGTACTTTTTAAAAGGCTCCGGGGTTGTTATTGTGCTCTACACTTGTATAAGATGCGGCCAATTACATCTTGTATTTAGAGAGAATTTAATGTTCAAAGTTTCCAAGTATAATGATCTTGTCACGGACTTGAGACACGACGGGTTCACTGCATGGGTCATGGCTGTTGAGGTAGGCGCAAGAGATCTCGTGGCTGCCTCGGTGAATGATCTACTGAAACTGTTGGGTTTGAAAGGATAGTCAAGATCAAAGGCACTTAAGAGTCTTAGTGAAACTGCGGAAACGGCATCGTGTTAGCTGGTGAACAACCGCAACGGGCTATGGAATTCCGGACAGTAATTTATTTTCATCATAGGGCTTACTTTCAAAATTGCCTTCAACTGGCAGAAAAACGGGAGCGAAGAAAGCTGCAACCAAGGTGGAGTAGGTTAAATTCTCTGCACAAGACAACATGAGGTAGACACTTGGGAGTCATGACTCAAGTTCCCCCGCCCCCCTCCCCCCCCCCTCCCCCGGGTTTAAAGGAGGTTAAGGGGTTCGAACACTTGTTCGACAGGAGAAAGACTGATGATCAGATTGCCTCCTGTTGTATCAAGGTATATAGAATTTCCTATCATCTTCTTTACGACCAAAAAATATGTAAGTATGCGGGCATTAAGACTTCTTGGATGCATGAGTTTCTCAAAACTCGGAGAAAAGGTGCATTGGAAAAAGGGGTGAAGATTTTTTTTTTTTTTTTTAAACCAGCGGCACTTGGGCTTTCAGCCCTTCGACCCAATGACATGTCATTGCGAGGCTGGGGAACCTGAGGACTTTCCTTCCAACCCGGTCAGGAGCTTCGCTCCTTCCCATCCACAGAGGGTTTATCACAGGAGCCGTTCAGGCTATTCAGTCAAATTTCCGGCCGTAAACATTTCTTCAAACGCCGACGCCCGGGTTTGAACCATGAACACCTGGTCGCCAGTACAACGCCGAAGCCATTACACCAGCGCGGCTCCCAAAAAGGGGTGAAGATCAATTCTCTAGATTAATTAACATCTGTAATTCCAGGTCAGTTATCGAACTTCAAAACAAAAATTATTCTGGAACACCGTTGTTTAACACAATGCGAAAACAGTCACGGAGACACGGTAAACTTACCTGAGGTCTGATATTTTTCGGTGCCTTCTTTCCCCGCTGGGAAGAGGAATATCCTTCCCTCCCATGGCAAATCTCTCCAAGAATGAATCTGGCCGCCTCTGATGTCTTTGCCTTCCACCTGAGGCCCATGTTTTGATGAGCTGTTGACGAATAGGAAAAAATTAATTGAATTGTTTACAACAGAACAATTTTATTTTATTATTATAATAATTTTTTTTTAAATTCAGAGCGGCGAAATATCGAAATATCTCTTACCGTAAATAATCCTTACATCCGAATATCAGCGCACATTCTTGCATATAGATTCTTTTTAAGAACAAGACCCCCCCCCCCCCCCCCCCCCAGAATTACCCAATCCACAGGAAACATCTACTGGTCGTCTCTTTTTCCACTTATATTGTCCAGTTACTACTGCCCTTTCTATAGCGAAATAACCATCGAATATAACATTTCATTTTTTATTTCTTGTTTTATTTCTTCTTGTCATCTTCTTCTTTCTTGTCACATAAGTTCGTGTTACGCTATTGCATTTTCTTCTTTCTTGTCACATAAGTTCGTGTTACGCTATTGCATTTTCTTCTTTCTTGTCACACAAGTTCGAGTTATGCTGTTGCATCTTCTTCTTTCTTGTCACATAAGTTCGTGTTACGCTGTTGCATCTTCTTCTTTCTTGTCACACAAGTTCGTGTTACGCTGTTGCATTTTCTTCTTTCTTGTCACATAAGTTCGTGTTACGCTATTGCATTTTCTTCTTTCTTGTCACATAAGTTCGTGTTACGCTGTTGCATTTTCTTCTTTCTTGTCACACAAGTTCGTGTTACGCTGTTGCATTTTCTTCTTTCTTGTCACATAAGTTCGTGTTACGCTGTTGCATTTTCTTCTTTCTTGTCACACAAGTTCGTGTTACGCTGTTGCATCTTCTTCTTTCTTGTCACATAAGTTCGTGTTACACTATTGCATCTTCTTCTTTCTTGTCACATAAGTTCGTGTTACGCTATTGCATCTTCTTCTTTCTTGTCACATAAGTTCGTGTTACACTATTGCATCTTCTTCTTTCTTGTCACATAAGTTCGTGTTACGCTATTGCATCTTCTTCTTTCTTGTCACATAAGTTCGTGTTACGCTGTTGCATTTTCTTCTTTCTTGTCACATAAGTTCGTGTTACACTATTGCATCTTCTTCTTTCTTGTCACATAAGTTTGTGTTACACTATTGCATCTTCTTCTTTCTTGTCACACAAGTTCGTGTTACGCTATTGCATCTTCTTCTTTCTTGTCACATAAGTTCGTGTTACGCTGTTGCATTTTCTTCTTTCTTGTCACATAAGTTCGTGTTACACTATTGCATCTTCTTCTTTCTTGTCACATAAGTTCGTGTTACACTATTGCATTTTCTTCTTTCTTGTCACATAAGTTCGTGTTACACTATTGCATTTTCTTCTTTCTTGTCACATAAGTTCGTGTTACACTATTGCATCTTCTTCTTTCTTGTCACATAAGTTCGTGGTACACTATTGCATCTTCTTCTTTCTTGTCACATAAGTTCGTGTTACACTATTGCATTTTCTTCTTTCTTGTCACATAAGTTCGTGTTACACTATTGCATTTTCTTCTTTCTTGTCACATAAGTTCGTGTTACGCTGTTGCATTTTCTTCTTTCTTGTCACACAAGTTCGTGTTACGCTGTTGCATTTTCTTCTTTCTTGTCACATAAGTTCGTGTTACGCTGTTGCATCTTCTTCTTTCTTGTCACATAAGTTCGTGTTACGCTGTTGCATTTTCTTCTTTCTTGTCACATAAGTTCGTGTTATGCTGTTGCATCTTCTTCATCCTTCTCCTGTACTCTTTAAAATGCACGTGAGATTACATGGATTCAGAATAATAGATGAGAAGGGCTGAAGGGCAGACGGGCCTGCGTGCCCAATTCTCAATACTTTGAATATAAAGTTCGTCCGATTCACACGTTCATTTTCTCACGATCTCTGTTACACGACACAATTGAAGGTCAACCCCTGTTCGATAGTGGTACCCAAAAGAAAGATTATGAAAAGAAGATTATGATGATGTTCATATATGTGACGAAAGTTTGTACCATACTTGCCAAAGCATAGTAAAAACAACAGATGGATTCACTCACGCATTTAATTTAACCACATCGGTTCGACAGCTATCACGGCGGTTTAACGTACATAAGACAACCAAAATGTCAGAAGTAAATCTTGAAACAATCACAGAACACGTAAACCCAGAAAATAAAATACAAGACATAGTGAATGAATTATTTGAGATGACCAAGGTCTAATTACGATGATGAAGGTCAAATGCAAAATGCAAGTGGTGTCGGAGTGGCTAAGAGGTATGGCGTTCGAGTCTAATTCTAAAGGTACCGATTTCGGTACCCAGTACAGGAAATATATTTGATGGACATTTTTTTCAGAACCAGTGGGTCCTAATCATATTCTCCCCTGATCTCATGAGTAGTGAGATCGGATGCCTAGCCTTCCTGGATAAGGGCGAAAAAATAGGAGATCACGTGTGCAAGTTGAGCACGTTAAAGATCCATCGGCAGTTGGAAATCGTAAAGAGCAGGCCATACGTCCGCTGCCCTAGCAAAATTTACAAAAACTAGGAAAACTTACCCACCACAAAAATATTTATAGAATGTGTGATTACTGTATACACACATTGGCACATCGAAGATAGAAACTATGACGATCAGCAGATCGCCAGGACCACTTAATATAATGTCAACAACACAAACCTTAACCAAGTTCCTGAGTTCAAGCATCAAGGAAGCATTATTACAGAAAATGGACGACTTGAAGAGAGACTGAAACAAGATGTCAAAACGCCAGTGCAGGGACTGACCAACTGTCACCACAACTCAAACATCCGAATATCACAGTGACTTACCAACTGTCACCACAACTCAAACATCCGAATATCATTATGGAATGTAAACTACAATTGGTAAATAGTATATTCTTCCAATACTTTGTTATGAGTGTCAAACATGGTCCCTGTCACACAGGACAGGAAAATCACTCGTGCGAGATGAAAGGCTTCCGAAGAACCATTAATGTTACCAGGAGAGACAGAATAATGACATCAGAAATATTGTAAGAACTACATCCTGCATCTAATATATAGAGAAACAGAAAATTACATATTTTGGCCACCCCATGAGATTAAACATTTTAAACACATAAATAGGGGGACCACAAGGTCTGTAATCATTAAATAAACAAATATTATACACATAAAGGTATGCTTCAGACACTCGTGAGAAATACAGAAGTAGAAAACTAGACAACAAGAAAAACAACTGAAGTGATAAGCTCGCCGGAGAATCGAAACCCAGGGCCATCCGAACGGCAACACCGTCTAGCTACGGAAGCGAATCACACTATCCTCCCTGCTAACTAGGCACCACAAAAATAGTGCTTCGTGGACAGGGGTCATTAGCGCAATATACACGCAACACCGGATGTGTACCTAAGAGCGTTCCAGCCTAATTAACGACGCAATCACTTCTACGGTCCCCCTTTTACCCAGTATAGGTCAGATTACATGAGAGTGAAGCTAGATTAGTTACCCCCAGGTGCCTGCAACAGTAAATTGTAAATGTTTTCCTAATATAAGTTACTGCCGTAGGAGAATGAAGTGTTAGAGAAAGGTAGGGGAGTAAAGTGTTAGAGAAAGGTAGGGGAGTGTAGTGTTAGAGAAAGGTAGGGGAGTGAAGTGTTAGAAACTCATTTTACTAGGTCCAGCTTTATGAGGTGAAGTGATCAGTTTCCTTCCTCGCTACCTTTGTCTTGCTCACCTCAGGAGCAAAGTCCAACAACCATTTACAGCAGGGTGGACTGGAGGGTGACGCTACCAAGTTTTAAACCCGGAATCCCATAACTTTGCCGCGAGAGGCAAACACTCTAACCACTCTGCGAACAGGACTGTCTTCTACAATAGTCTAAGATCTGGTTTTGCGCCACACGGAAGACAAAGAGGAGGGTGGATAGACGATATCACAGAAATCTTACAATACAGGCTCACAGCAGCCACAGGGTCACGCTTGACTCGAAACGGAAAACTTAGTCCGAAGTGATAATTATCAATCAATCAATATCCTTTAGCACCTTGTAGCGAAATCTGTGAGATAATCGCTTATTTCAGTAAGATGTTAGTCCTTTGATAATAAATACACCTGCCCTCGGGTGTCTGACTATTTGCATCTTCAACGCCAGTAGAGCGCTGCCTTTGGTGCAGTGGGAATACTTAAAAAAATGACCCGCCGTAAAAATCTAACACGTTTTAGTTTCGGTTTCGAAACGTACAATAAACATTTTAACATCTCGCCGATCTGCTGCACGAAACGGGGGACAAGCTTGTAATTAACGAATTGCCAGAACTGTGAGACCAAACTGGCGTTTGAATTAACGTAATATGTTAACTTTAACACTAACATTTGTAATAATTCGGACATTTCTCAGTAGTAAGAACGAGACGATTGTAATAATTAACGCCAACACTACCAAAGTTTTGAAAAAACCCCTCTTCGCTCTGCTCGCGGTCTCTTTAATATATACACGCTGTGGGCAAAGCCAGCAGACCGCAACAGCAGAGAATAGTGAAGAGAAAGTTAAAAGGGCCGACTTGTGTAAAAGTTATATTTGACGATTGACAGTGACAGAACTGAAAATCTGAACCATAGGGAAACTGACCATGGAAATCATATGGTAGGATAGCTTAGTGTCCCCTGAGCAAAAATATGTTTTGAAAAATATGGTAGTCCAAGTATTAGCCAAGTTATTGAGATAATACTAGATGTCTAAGAACGCTTGGACGGACAGACTGTTGTTCTTGCTCGTTACACATAACGTTATTGGGGACGCAAGTTCAAAAAAGAGGCATGGTAGTAATTCAAATCCTATTGGTTGGTATAAGAGTATAGGAGTAAAAGGGGGAGATAGGGAAATGTTAACTAAAACTAAACATCTTTTTCTATTGGCATAACTAATGCAGACTGACCAATGGACTACGAGGCACATAGTTTGTTTATAATTTGTTTTGTTTTTTCAAACTAAATTCAAACAGATTTAGTAGTGCCTGCTTTCATTGGTCGGCTCTAATAGATATTGGCAAAAGGCATAGTGGTCTCGTGGCCATTTGACTAGAAAATTTTATACAAACAACTACGTTGAGAGCAGATGTGATAATTGTAAAATTAACTACTAAATTCACTATCTGGACGAGGCAGGCCGAAACTGAGGCTATTTCTTTGCCAGTCAACGTTATTTGTGACATATTTCTTTGAATTAGTGGTAAGAATGCTTTATGTATTTACATGCTTGATTAAAACTGCAAATGTTAGATACGGCTATGGGAAAAGTGAAGGACATGCCGAGAGCAAACATTATTGAGTCCTCACAATGAACTGCACAGAAAGGTGTGAGTCATAAATTAGGGGCTGATGCACATGAATGCACACGAGGCTGACCCCATACCGTCATGTATACATAGGGATAAGAAGTTGTGAACAGATATGAAAAGGCCAGGGTGTCTTTTTATTACAGGGTTTTTTATTTCCTGTTACCATCCGGTGACAGGAAACCTGATGAGTGAGTGAAAAGAAAAAAGTCTCCATGATAAAGTTTATGCTGTCATCAGATAGCCTGAAGGAGCTTGTGTGTGGGTGCTGATCTATACTGACTTATTTTCGTCATACCAAGGATCCCAGGTGACACGTTAACAGCTGGGACACCTGACACTTCATCCGAATAAACTGGTTCTTATCAAAATAAAACAGAATTATATGGGGCATGAAGAAAACAACAGCTCCTCATACCCAATGACTATCACTAACAACTATTAAAGTTTTAGTCTGTGAATACACCTACTGGAACTCTATATTAACATTACATTCATAGGACCAAGAGTCCATACTTTTAGTTAAAGCATTATATGTAAATATATTTCCTCATTTTCAAAGACCTGTCCAAAAAAGATGGCGGGACAGGCAGATTAAATTGTACAAAGAAAAAACATTCAAATTTTAAAGAAAACTTTAACCACAGTCTTATTTATTTTCTTATAGTGAGTTAAAGTGTATTGTGTTGATGTTCCATCATTTTCATTTCACCCCTAGACACTAGAGACATCATACACCAGCCACTAGAATCAAAATACGGACTGTGTGAGATCTAGGGAGGTAGCGTTATAAAAAAAAAAAAAAGGTAAAGGAACCCGTTACACGCCCATTGAGGCATATTGGGAATATGGTGTTAGGCCCATATTATCTTGACGGTCGGCACACGAGGGGTGATGTGGTCGGCATCACGCCGGCCGCCTTAACCTTCCCAGAGTTGCACTGGTACCCATTTGGGGCTGGGTCGACCCAGGAGCCGTTTGTGGCCTAAAAAATTCCCACCTCATCTGGGGATCGAACCATAGACCACTGCGCTAGGAAGCCAGTGCACTAACCACTATGCTACCGCGGCTCCATAGGTAGCGTTATGTTCCCTGATAATATATATCATTATCATCATCATCTTTTTTAGATTCAGGGGCCTGCATGTGCTTGACCTCACACAGCTAGCACAGACACAGCTATCTTTCTTGTTAGGTATAACATCTTAACCTCCCCAGCAAATTACACTTGCTACACACCCCAAGGAGCATATGCCTTCTAAAAGCCCTTCTATCACGTGCTATCAGCTCAAGTTCTTTCTGCGTCTACCACACCATTTTCACTTCTGTTTCCAGCTCTCTTCTCCATGTTTTTTTTTTTGGGGTCTACCTCTGCCTTTCTTACCCTGGAGGTTCCAGAACAAGGACTGCCTTATAATGCTATCAACAGGTTTGCTAAGTGTGTGTCCTGTCTATCGCCAGCGAATCCATAAAGTGTTATTAGTGAAATACTACACGATTTGTCATACACACACGTGCACACGCACACTCACAACAGTTTTTGAAATAGTTATATAAAATTAAAACAAAATTTTTTTTGGTACTTATTTCTTTTCATCTTTCTTTTCCTCTACTTCTGCTTCCTTCTTTTTTTTTCTCTTCCTTGCTTTCTTCTTATTCCATATGCTTCTTCTTATACTTCTTCTCGTTCTTGTTAATGTGTGCTGCGTGCAATACGTGATCATTGAAGGTGAGAATGCATGTATTGCGAGAAACTATGGAAGATTTCTTAAAATGTTTATGTTTTGTGGGAAAGATTTTTATAATGCGCAGTTTATGAAAGTGGGTAAAATGATAGGTCATGTCATATGTCAAAGGTTAAAGGGTCACATAATGTTCGAAAGACGGAGCTATACGAAAATAGGAAGTGCGTGTATAATAGGACAAAGCAGAAATAAAAACCTACGTTACGACCACAAATCCTTCGACAGGTGCAAACGAACGAAAACGAAGTAGAATTTAAGTTAAATACTTAAAACTAACTCAAACATGAAAGGACATGTAGACAAAGGGTGTCTGATTTCACTGCCACGGATTGCAAATACGAACAAACAGACGATATGAATAGATCTGCTATTTGTTATTGATTAGCTAGGGCTACTACGGTCATTGCTCTTTCGCAGCCAGTGTCAAGTTGAAGATTGTGTACGTGTTTTGTAACTACTGAGTGGTGCTGTATAGAGTGTTTGTGTTTTTTTGGGAAGCCCGGCAACAGCTATTTTCTTTATATGGAGAGTCCTGGGCAAGTCAGCAGCACATGCTGAGCTTTCTCATTTTTTTTTCCCTTAACCAGCTGCACTTGGGCTCTCAGCCCTTCGGCCCAATGACATGTCATTGCGAGGCTGGGGAACCTGAGGACTTTCCTTTTAACCCGGTCAGGAGCTTCGCTCCTTTCCATCCACAGAGGGTTTATCACAGGAGCCGTTCAGGCTATTCAGTCAAATTTCCAGCCGTAAACATTTCTTCAAACGCTGACGCCCGGGTTTGAACCATGAACACCTGGTCGCCAGTACAACGCCGAAGCCATTACACCAGCGCAAAGCGCGGCTCCCGAGCTTTCTCATAAGGATGGGTACAGTTGGGAAATTAGGCTCATGTGTGGGGGTTAATTTGTTTAAGGGCTTATTGGCCTGGTGTGTTCTGTTCAACGTTTGAGGATTGTGCCCTCCTCTGCATATCGTAAGTTATTAATGTTATCATTTTTGTTGGGATGAGCCATTTCTTTGTACAAGACACGTCCAATAAAACCCTTTCGCCCATCGGTTCAGCCATTCCTCTTTGACGTTGTTGTGGAATATTCGTTTAGCTGTCTGCGTGTTTGCTGGAGTGTTTTTTTTACACCATATTTGCTTCTAGTTTTGCTAGTCTGTATGCTTAATTGTTGCCCGGTATGCCTGTGTGTCGTATCCACTGGGGATTAACTCTGACGTCGTATTTTGTTAACAGGCTGTCAATAATATGTTCGTGTAAGATATGAGAGGAGGCACAACTTGACGATTTGTGGTCGAGTAAACAAAAACATTACCAGACAATCCCTGTTCTGAAATCTTCAAGGCAAAGGAGGCAAGGAAGACCAAAGAACACATGGAAAAGAACTGGACACATATTTGAAAGGAATAAAGAAGATACGGTAAGACCTTGAGCTGATGGCACGGAACAGGAAGACTATGCTCCTTTGGGAGCTGAGGATGACGATGATGATGATAAATTTGATTCGGAGCGCTACGAAGTCCTTGCAGTGTTGTCAAAGGTAACTAAAAACTCTTTGCAATGTTGGTAAACTATAAGTGTTTTGTTTCAGTGCCATACAATCTCTACAATGTTGGTAGAACATCAGCATGTTGGTGTATTGATCGCCCCATAAACTACAGCAATCCTCCGCTTAGCGGTGTTAATTCGTTCTTGAAAAATTTAGCGCTAACCGAACAAGTGCTAAACGAAAATGTTTTTCCAATAAGAATTGATAGAAGTCAAATTAATTCGTTCCCGAGGTCCAGGAAGCTGTATCAAAATTAAGTAAAAAAAGTGATAAAAACAAAAACTACATAGTTAACAACGTTCATTAGCTACACATAATTATCAGACATTTTGAACAAAAACGAAATAGTATGTATGTACTGTACTTACAAAACTTTAAAAAAAATAGTACAGTTTGACCTTCGATTATAATTATCCGTCATCCTATTATCCGTCAGTCTCTATTAACCGTCAGGACAATGTTTTGATGGACATATGTCGCGCATTTGCCCAACCCATAAAGGTGCCATTTGTCACTCAGTCTTTGATTACAACTCACTCGACACTAGCTCTTGTTTCACATTTTAATAAATTTTTTAGGAAGTCCATTGAAATGGCAGAGAAATGTAAGCGAGTTGTGTTGGGGTTATCCCAAAAATTTGAGATAGTAAAACGTTTAAGAAAAAGTGTAAGTGCTACAAATAAAGCATCGGTTTATGGAATAGGAAGAACGACAGTAAATAATATCAAGCGTAATGCAGACAAAATTGTAAACCAGGTGTCAAAATGGAAACCACTGATGGTAATGTTTAAAGTCCTAAAACAATGAAGCTTGCTAAGAATGAACAATTGGGTACTGCAATGTATCAATAGTTTGTTCAAAAACGTAGCCAAGGAATTCCATTGTCTGGACCTATAACAATATAAAAAGCCATTGAAATCAATAGAAAACTAGGCGGAGATCCTTCATTCAAGGTCAGCATAGGATAGTTGGACAAATTCAAAATTTCGCCATGGTATCCGACAGTTGTTCATCGCAGGTGAGAAGCTCAGTGCAGATAGCGCAGCGACTTTTGTTTAATGTGAGAAACTACAAAAGGAAATAGCTGATTGTCGTGGTTGAGTAAAGTGTAGAGCATTTGTCGAGTTGGACAATAGTAGTGAAATCGACAAGGGATAGTGGACTGACAGAGTTATAGATTACACACACAGAAAGGTGTAAATAGGAGATGGACTTGAGACAACCTGGAAGAAGATTTACCAAAATGATCTCTCTCTCCAAGCCTCAACTCACTTTTAACTGTCTAAGCATCTCCTGCTCTCACTCTTTTCTCTTATCAAACATAGAGATTCTAGTAAAGAGCTAAAAATGTAAATTATGGATGAAAAGGGTCGGGAACAGCGCATTAATAAATGTGTAAACTTTATTAAAGAAGAAAAGCATGAAGTTAATGCATATCATCATACACAGCATAAATTACATCAATAATCAAATAATCATCAATAGTCATCAATAATCATCAATAACCACCAATAATGCAAATACACACCCACAAACACACACACCACCAACACTCATAAAAACCCTGTAGAACACGGAGAAAATAACAAAGCTGTCCGACAGAGGGTCCGCTTTCGGGGACCAAAGGCGCTAGCTCCAGAGAGTGTCTTACCGATAAATATCCTTCATGATGACTGAAGTGAAATACCGAACTTTCCTTGTCGGGGCTAAACGTTGGTGACCCCTAATTGCGCGAGGGAACACTGGAAGACGTTGTTTATCTCCTGCTGACCAAATACGAACTGAGCGACAGCCTGTCTGTTGTGTTTCGTGGGACCAAATGTGCTAGCTCCAGAAAGTGCATTACTCGTAGATCCTTCGTGAGGGACTAGCCTACAAAACTTTCTTTGTTGGTGCTAAACGTTGGTGACCGCTACTCGCGAGAGGGGGGGCTGGAACTCTGTCCATAGATGGCTGCTCATACGTGCGAGGTTTTAAGTATCCAGAAAATACACCAGAAGAAGTCACTTGAGGACAAAGAGTCCCAGGCGCGCTTATCCGGCGCTAGGCTCTGCTTGGCTGTAAATCCTGTTTAAACTGGTTTGGCTGTGGTTTGCCGAGTGCCCCGTTTAGGCACAAAAAAGGCGGGTGATATGGAATTCTGCTATAGGCATGCTGAGCGGTTTTGATATTCTGGAAGCCGCAATGCTCTGGCTGGTAATCCAATAGGCAAGTAGAGAACTACTACTGCATTTGGCGATTCCAGATTTTGCGTTGGCTCCGTTGCACTGCGTGAGCTTAACTTGGCGTTGACAAAAAGGGGTTTTGATTCAGGAACGGGGTTGACGATTCGTGACGCTAGCGGTATTCAGAAACCCTCTAGATCGAAGAGTCTGCTCTAGCGATTCGGTTATCCCTGAAACTGAGACCCAAAAAGAGACACCCTTTTACTTCAAGCAAATAATAAATCACACTAACTTTATACAGAAAGTTTCGCTCCGCTATGGGATTAAATTTATTGTAGTTATTGCTATGATAGTTTAGGGCTGTCTTTAACCATGTCTCCTGTTCCTTAAAAATATCAATTATCAACACGCGCCCGCATAGGCTTAATATCTTTTGTACCCCCATGTAACTGTCATTAAATGTTCTGACAGCAAAAATCTACTCCTCTTCTCCCAATCTCAACATACAGGAAACCTAACCTGTAGTTACAGTTAAATGAATATGCTTATTCATCTTACAACATTAAATGAATTTACATAAACAGATTACAGCATTTGACATTACACAAATAAATCGTATGTCCCCTTGGGGAAATATATTAGCATTCCACAAATGAGTACAAAGAAAATGCAATGTTCTTGCTATAATAATACAGTTGTGGCTAGATCATAAGATATAATTATATCTATGCCTGGTGACTGCTTTCAGTGAAAGTTATAGACTAGTGCCTAGCCACACAAGTAAGCATAAAATGATCCTCCCTTGCCACTAGAAATATCTATCAAAAGGAATAAGTGACTATCTCCTATAATCCAGAGTTATTACCTGCATCTCACTATTCAGTTTTAAAGTGAACAATCCACACCTGACATTATCTTACAGAAATGACAGTTAATTTAGCCTATTCTTAACCCCTGATAAGCATCTGTGGACTGATTCTACGCCTAATATCTGTTATTGTAAGTTTAACATTTAACCCATGATAAACCGTAACAGTTTAAGCACCCTTACTAGGCCGTAGACAGCGCTACATTATCACTGAATAAAATTACTAGGAGAAGTCCTCAGAAATGAATTCACTTTCCTAACAGATATATAAAAGCTAACATGAATCTAATATATTATAATTATAAGATATGCCAACTCACCCCGAAAATGACTAGAACATAGGCAAACACATTCTAGTACTGTTAAAGTTTGCCTTATCTCATGATGGTCATCTACTTCTTCTTCTTCTTCTTCTTCCATCCTTAGCCATCAACCGGCAAAGCAGTATGTGGCCAGTACGCCTAGTGGCGTCTTAGGGCAACAACAAATTGATCGATCTATCGCTGTTTCCACCACGCCTAGTGGCGTCTTTGTGGAACAAAAACAGACCAAACAATCTATCATTGTTTCCGTAATCAGATTGGTTGGCAAGCAGGTGATCAGCCCACTGTGCGAAGATTTTACGGGATGGGGTAAACAGCCCCATGCCCATACCCTCCTTAGTCGCTTTTTACGACATGCGTGGTAGGGTGCAGTGTTACTATTCTTTGCTCCCCTTTCGGGCCCCGGTAACACACGGGTGATGGTCATCTACGGGCCAGGAATATTTACGAATGTCTTTGTCTATTAAAACCAGTCTACTCTTATAGATCACAAAGGACGCTCCCCCCTGACACCTGACCTGCATACTTCTACAGAAGTTCGGCGAAAGACGTAATCTAGAGTAAGACAAAAGAAATCGTGCGAAAGTTCCCCAGGTAGAGAAATTCATAACATTATGCTCTATCTTGTCTAAGGGGCGAAAACCCAAAGACTGACCGCGGGTTTGTCTCCCCCTGTTTCCAGGATGCATAATATTATGATCCGAAGCAGCGTTCTGGAAGCCAAACACAGGGACCCTTTCGCTCGTGATCAAAGGCTTTAAACGTAAGAGATATTCCCCTGGTCAGACCAGGTGCGGCTTAGATAATATTATCGTTCGCTGACCGCTACAGGCCGGAACGTAACCAAACCTCGGGTGGGGTTTGAGAAGGTGAAAAAGTTTGGCCACGAAGGTAGAAAATGAAAGAAAAAGAAATTACAAATGTCTTGGAAAACAGAACATTTAAAGGAGTAATCAAATTATGGACAAGATGGTAAAATAGATTATCTGTCTCGTGACAAGTGCCCCCCCCCTTTTAAAGTTCCAGGAATACGGACAAAAATGACAGTAATTTATCTTTTCCATCGATGTCCGTTACATGTCGTAAGAACCTTCTATAACTCATAAACCAAATACGTTTCCACTTTCTGTCAGTACTGTATGACTAGCTCCGAGTTCATTTCTTTTCTTCCGTCTGTCTAATAGACGTTCAGCGAATGGGATTTTGCGAGGCCAGTCGACACTGACGCCTTCCGTTTCCGTGTGAACCTGACCTTGCTTCCGCAATTCGCTGTGCCTGTTTATGGTCCGGAAAATTATCCGCAGCTGTTGTGGTTTTCGGCCCTGCCTGAACTCACTGGCCACTGCGTAGATAATCCGCCTGTTATGTGCAGTGTAACCATTGATGGGCTCAGGCTGCTTATGTATATATTTACCTGTCACGGGCGTGGCCTTGAATAACCCTCTATAGCTGCAGTCTATCGGGAGTTTTCGCGCGCGTGTAACCCTAGTTGGCAAATAAAGCCGTTCGTTGGCCGAAGAAATGCTAGCATTTTTCTTCTGCCTCTCCACACCTACTCCCCTGTTTCGGTGGGAGCATTGATCAATCTTCAGACCTGTGCCCTCTAAAGGTGGATCTGGAGCTTTCCTTGCCTTGCCAGTCACAACTCTGGCTTGGTCAACGGAAATGATCAAGTTGCTCTGTAATGGCCTGGCGGAGGCGACTACTTTGCTGTCCATCAGTGGGGTTGAGACCACTGGAAAAATGCGATTTGAATGGGAGAACTCAGCTGCCTGAAGCAGAGAGTAATCGATCGCATTCTGGGGTTCTACTAAACCATAACAGATCTCCGTAGCTTCTATCCGTGGAGAAAGATAGGTAATATCTGCGAGTTGCAGAGTTTGTTGAGTCGCTTTCCCGGTACTAGCATGACGTGAGCCAAGGCTCTCAACAATGGCTCCTTGTACAGTAGTAAGGCAGCTTTTCTCACTGTCTTCTGCCCTGAGAAGTGTGAGAGACTCAAATGGAATACCAGGGATCCCTTCGCATGGAACCCTGTGTCCACCATAAACGTCAACTTTGCCCTCCCCTGAGGAAGTTAATGGAGTCGGTTGGCAAATGTCCAGCAATGCGAGATCCACTTCCTGGTTTACAGGCTCCGCAGTCTGCATGCAACGGACTGGACCGTTTGAGATCCCGTTAGATCGCGAAGTGCCCGAGAAAAAAACTCTCGGTGTGTTTTTCCAAAGTTCCTTGGAACGGTTTGGAAACTTTAACCCTTTTAGCAGGCGACTTATTCTTGCACCTTTTCCGCTCAGGGTGATGAGAGGAGCGGCACCTCCTTTCTACGATCGTTGAATTGGAGGGATACGCCTCTGCATATGGTTTTTCGCTGTCCGGCCGGGAATCTAGCGAAATATAACGTGATAGGGTGTGGCTCCCTTTTCTCGACGTCACGTGTCGGTTAGGTGCTGCTCGGTCTGGAGCGTGAGAGGCTCGGGGTTCGCCGCTTGCCAGACGGGAACAATCCGTATTACAATGCTTGTTAGCACCTCTCTCACCTTTGTGCAGTTTCCATGCCTGGGAACGTTGCGTAATTTTCCCCGTGGCCTTAGGTCTGCTATCCCGACGTAAATTCTTTCCTTGTTTGGGCTTCGGATCCAAGTCCAAAGGAAAGTCAATTTTCTGGAGTTGGGGTTCGGTTTTAGCAGGCAAGTTTTCTTTCATGGGCGCAAGGTTTGCAGGGGCGTTGACCGTTAAGGGCACAGTAGAAGGGGAAGTAGAGTGACTACATTTAGTATCTGTTTCCACCCTCCGAATTTGGCTATCCAGTTCATTCATTCTGATTTGGTGTAGCCTGTCCCTTTCTTGGCTTTCTCTGTCCCTTTCTTGGCGCTCCATTTCCAATTGCTTGTCCCGTTCTTGTCTTTGCTTTTCCCTTTGCTTTTCATCTTCTATCACTTCTTCTACATACTGTCGGGTGAATGCTTCACTCTCCCCAGTTTGTTTACAGGACCATGCCAAGATTAAACGGCTGTCAAACCAATTGTCTACCTCGTATTGATCCTGCAGGCTTACTGCAAATTCTAGAAAGGGCTGGATTTCGCTATCCTTGTACTCCGTGTACTTAGCTACCTCGAGGGCAATCCTATGCACTTTATCTAGATCAGCCATTATATCAGGGTGAGCAAACACTATAGAAGAATAGAACCTAGAGATCTTAGTTACCTAGCCCACTAGGTGCTGATTAACTTAATAATCAATAAAATCTAGGCTAGCCTGGGAACTTTAAAAACAAGAAAGTGTGTAGCTACTCTGATTGCGACAAGCAAAAACCCAAAAAACTCCAAAAAATGTAAGTGATGTAAAACTTATTACTATCACTTCACCCCAGTTCTGTCAGTACTAAGCTATTGAGAGGATTGGTTACTATCATCCGAATGAACACCCTCCCTTGGTACAAATGCAAGCTAGTAACTGACTATCTGTAGCTTCTTATCTCAGATTAAAGAGCTACTCCTGAAAAAATATTAACCCTTAAAAAAAATTTTTTTCTGACTTTTACAACAATAGTCGTCAGATTTGTCAACCAAAAACTCAGCAGTGATACCATCAACCTTTACCAGCTGTCTCATGTGTAGCATGAACAATAAATGTAACTTAATATTTTTGATTGCTGTGGAGAAAAAAACGCTGTTCCGACTTCCACCCAAAAGAAATAGTTCAAAATGTCTAGGGGAAAGAAATTCCTATAATCTGTCGAACACTAAACTCTAAGAATCAAGATAGAATCTTGTGAAAGATTCCTCCTCGGATCGAGCACATATTAAATGTCGTACTAGATGGGTTCTAGAATCTCGGACGGGCTCCCATTAATTGTCGTGGTTGAGTAAAGTGTAGAGCATTTGTCGAGTTGGACAATAGTAGTGAAATCGACAAGGGATAGTGGACTGACAGAGTTATAGATTACACACACAGAAAGGTGTAAATATGAGATGGACTTGAGACAACCTGGAAGAAGATTTACCAAAATGATCTCTCTCTCCTAGCCTCAACTCACTTTTAACTGTCTAAGCATCTCCTGCTCTCACTCTTTTCTCTTATCAAACATAGAGATTCTAGTAAAGAGCTAAAAATGTAAATTATGGATGAAAAGGGTCCGGAACAGCGCATTAATAAATGTGTAAACTTTATTAAAGAAGAAAAGCATGGAGTTAATGCATATCATCATACACAGCATAAATTACATCAATAATCAAATAATCATCAATAGTCATCAATAATCATCAATAACCACCAATAATGCAAATACACACCCACAAACACACACACACCACCAACACTCATAAAAACCCTGTAGAACACGGAGAAAATAACTAAGCTGTCCGACAGAGGGTCCGCTTTCGGGGACCAAAGGCGCTAGCTCCAGAGAGTGTCTTATCGATAAATATCCTTCATGATGACTGAAGTGAAATACCGAACTTTCCTTGTCGGGGCTAAACGTTGGTGACCCCTAATTGCGCGAGGGAACACTGCAAGACGTTGTTTATCTCCTGCTGACCAAATACGAACTGAGCGACAGCCTGTCTGTTGTGTTTCGTGGGACCAAATGTGCTAGCTCCAGAAAGTGCATTACTCGTAGATCCTTCGTGAGGGACTAGCCTACAAAACTTTCTTTGTTGGTGCTAAACGTTGGTGACCGCTACTCGCGAGAGGGGGGCTGGAACTCTGTCCATAGATGGCTGCTCATACGTGCGAGGTTTTAAGTATCCAGAAAATACACCAGAAGAAGTCACTTGAGGACAAAGAGTCCCAGGCGCGCTTATCCGGCGCTAGGCTCTGCTTGGCTGTAAATCCTGTTTAAACTGGTTTGGCTGTGGTTTGCCGAGTGCCCCGTTTAGGCACAAAAAAGGCGGGTGATATGGAATTCTGCTATAGGCATGCTGAGCGGTTTTGATATTCTGGAAGCCGCAATGCTCTGGCTGGTAATCCAATAGGCGAGTAGAGAACTACTACTGCATTTGGCGATTCCAGATTTTGCGTTGGCTCCGTTGCACTGCGTGAGCTTAACTTGGCGTTGACAAAAAGGGGTTTTGATTCAGGAACGGGGTTGACGATTCGTGACGCTAGCGGTATTCAGAAACCCTCTAGATCGAAGAGACTGCTCTAGCGATTCGGTTATCCCTGAAACTGAGACCCAAAAAGAGACACCCTTTTACTTCAAGCAAATAATAAATCACACTAACTTTATACAGAAAGTTTCGCTCCGCTATGGGATTAAATTTATTGTAGTTATTGCTATGATAGTTTAGGGCTGTCTTTAACCATGTCTCCTGTTCCTTGAAAATATCAATTATCAACACGCGCCCGCATAGGCTTAATATCTTTTGTACCCCCATGTAACTGTCATTAAATGTTCTGACAGCAAAAATCTACTCCTCTTCTCCCAATCTCAACATACAGGAAACCTAACCTGTAGTTACAGTTAAATGAATATGCTTATTCATCTTACAACATTAAATGAATTTACATAAACAGATTACAGCATTTGACATTACACAAATAAATCGTATGTCCCCTTGGGGAAATATATTAGCATTCCACAAATGAGTACAAAGAAAATGCAATGTTCTTGCTATAATAATACAGTTGTGGCTAGATCATAAGATATAATTATATCTATGCCTGGTGACTGCTTTCAGTGAAAGTTATAGACTAGTGCCTAGCCACACAAGTAAGCATAAAATGATCCTCCCTTGCCACTAGAAATATCTATCAAAAGGAATAAGTGACTATCTCCTATAATCCAGAGTTATTACCTGCATCTCACTATTCAGTTTTAAAGTGAACAATCCACACCTGACATTATCTTACAGAAATGACAGTTAATTTAGCCTATTCTTAACCCCTGATAAGCATCTGTGGACTGATTCTACGCCTAATATCTGTTATTGTAAGTTTAACATTTAACCCATGATAAACCGTAACAGTTTAAGCACCCTTACTAGGCCGTAGACAGCGCTACATTATCACTGAATAAAATTACTAGGAGAAGTCCTCAGAAATGAATTCACTTTCCTAACAGATATATAAAAGCTAACATGAATCTAATATATTATAATTATAAGATATGCCAACTCACCCCGAAAATGACTAGAACATAGGCAAACACATTCTAGTACTGTTAAAGTTTGCCTTATCTCATGATGGTCATCTACGGGCCAGGAATATTTACGAATGTCTTTGTCTATTAAAACCAGTCTACTCTTATAGATCACAAAGGACGCTCCCCCCGGACACCTGGCCTGCATATTTCTACAGAAGTTCGGCGAAAGACGTAATCTAGAGTAAGACAAAAGAAATCGTGCGAAAGTTCCGCAGGTAGAGAAATGCATAACATTATGCTCTATCTTGATGCTGCCCAAGAGTCACTCAAACTGAGGGAGGTAATCGGATACACACAAACGAATAGACGGGGATTTGGTCATGGAGACATCCGCTGGTGGTCCAAGGCATCAAGCAGGGAGCGCAGAGACATGGTAATTCAGGAGATACGAGAAGCTGAGAATGATAAGAGGTTGCAAAAAGCAGTGCAGCAGGTCCAACAAGGCCAATGGACTGCATGGGAAGGAGCCCTGCAGAGGTCCTTGACATGGAATGATATATGGCATATGGCACCTCTTAGGCTCAGCTTCGTTGTCAGATCACTGTATGACCTGCTGCCGTCGGCCACCAACCTTGTGAAATGGGGAAAGTCGGATGATGAGCAGTGCCCCCTGTGCCAGGGGAGGCAGACACTTGAACACGTGCTCTCAGCGTGTAAGGTGTCATTAGGGCAAGGGCGATACACTTGGCGCCATAACAAAGTGCTAAATGAGCTTGCTGCGACAATAGATCTGGCAAGAATGAAGGCGAATAGCAAAGTCCGGCCAGACACCACAAACACATACTTTCTGAGGGCAGGAAAGTCAGCACACCCCAAACCGAATAAACCTGGTAGCAGTTTACCATCTCTTCTTGATTGTGCAAATGATTGGGAGATGGCGGTAGACCTACCTGGACGAGGGGCATATCCAGAGAGTATCAGAAAATCGCGGAGACGGCCGGATATAGTGCTTCATTCTGCAGCAACGCTTCAGGTCATACTGATTGAACTGACAGTGCCATTTGAATCCAGATTAGATGAGCAACATTCGTTCAAAGCGGCCAAGTATAGTGATCTGGCCACGGATCTGAGACACGATGGGTTCACTGCAAGGGTCATGGCTGTTGAAGTGGGCGCAAGAGGGCTTGTGGCTGCATCAGTGTATGATCTATTGAAACTGTTGGGGCTGAGGGGACAGTCGAGAACAAGGGCCCTGAAGAGGCTTAGTGAAACTGCCGAAAAGGCATCAGGCTGGCTGTGGAACAACCGCAATGGGGAATGGAGATCGTAACAATAAACGCTGCGGTACAGAAAACACCAGGAATTTTTCTAAGTCCACAATACGCTGAGGTTTGTGGTGGACTAGTGAACGGGCTGCGACTCAGGGGCGACAAGCGGTGTTGTTGGGTGTTCATTCTAATGGTAAAGAACTTCATTACGCGAATGGTTGCAAAGGAACAAAAATGTCAGAAAAATGTTCTTCAAAACGAACTCCAACAAGTAGTGTTTAACTGGTCACTTACTGGCAGCACACAAGTCTGTGATGACTGTACATATATTTTATTTAACGTGACACATACGGAGTGGAACAAGACGATCATAGTTACAGGTGCAAAAGGGTCATACGTCAAAAAATGTTGATAATTACTTTTCAAGTTCATGAAGATTCTCTAACAATTAAGTCCTCTTATTCAAGTGACTAAGGGTCACTTCCTCTACCATATCATATGTATTGCAGTCAAGTCCGTTGACCTTCTTTCAAGGACGTATCTTATGGCCAACGGGTTCATTCTCAAGGAGCAATACTTCTTATCATACTTGTAACAATTCCAGACTTTTTCCATACGATACTTAGGTAGCATATATATATAAAATCCAAACAAAGTCATCCACGACAATACGACCAGGTTAGAGTTCTGTGTTGACTAACCTCTCTATATCCATGCCACGACTTTGGCATTGACGAAAATACGGCATATAAAAACATGTGAAGCATACAAATCAATTAACTTCGTTTACTCGTAGGTATCCTCCCTCTACGGTAATTCAAAAGGGCTAACGACTCCGTCTGTCCATTCTAGGAATGACATACTACGATGAATTCCCGCTAGACCAAAACTAGGAGCGGCCTGATACTTTAATTTAACTCAATAAACATTCGATGTGACATGGGGCGACACTTACTTGATACTTCCACTATTGGCTTCATCATGAATACCAGTAGATATCATTACAAAATAATGGCTTCTTCAAACTTGCCAGAGAAATCCAAGAAATATATATCGGACATAAACATG
This sequence comes from Oreohelix idahoensis, assembly GCA_024509875.1. NCBI lineage: Eukaryota > Metazoa > Mollusca > Gastropoda > Stylommatophora > Oreohelicidae > Oreohelix > Oreohelix idahoensis. The sequence continues at coordinate 37,787 of JAMPIV010023125.1, forward strand.
GTCCGAACTGCCCCGTTCAAAACATGACGTCAGAATTCCCTAACTAGGTTACCCGTGCGTCCAAAGCAACTCACACTGCATTGTGCACGTCAGTGCGTGAATCAATCGAACGCACAAATAATATAACTATTTTAAGACTGGTGCGTAAAATGTACGTAACAGCTCCGTTATTACCTCCCCTTAAAAAAATTAATTCTATTAATTTTTTTTTGAACTTAGTACCCGAGAGAGGTGAGTCAAAACTACCACAAGATATATGAAATGCATAAAGTTATACCATATTAAGAAAAGAATATTAAACGAAATCAATATAACTAAATGATAGTATGCATTAAATCACACATCCACACTCGACCTACTTTGGAACGATGTGGTAATATTCGAAGTAAAAACAAGTTGAAAATGAAAAATGAAAAAAACCATTAAAAAAAAGATGATAATAAAATTCAACTAAGTTTTAAAAAAAAAAAAAAAAAAAAAAAAAAATTTGAAACATATGATTTCAAAAATGAAAATGAACAGCAACACTGATGATGATCAATGACAAGAGAATCAATAAAACAGAAAAATTGAAAATACAATGTGCAAAAATGAAGCAATGCAAAATTAAACACTTTAAGAAACAACACCCTTAATGTTTTCTAACACTAGTACGGTTGACTAGTGATCTAACAGTGAGATATCATAACTAAGGCCCGTGAATGCAGGTATTACGTGACAACTAAGAAAGTTAGTATGTGTGTGATCCATAATCAATTAAATAGATTAAATTGAATTATTCTAATTTATGTATTTCTTAATTACTAACAAATAACCAGTTACTAATATATTCTAAGTAATTCCAATATCACTATCAATATGTCAATGTTCAGTTACAACTAGTTAGTAATCGACGAGACGATGTTCTCAATGTTCCATACACGATAAAATATATTCTCGAACACGATATGTAGTGTAATATGTTCCATAGGAATAACAAATGTATATTTGTCGCTCTTAACAATGTTTCCATACTAATAAAAAGTTACTGTAGTACCAATGTTCCCGTACTAATAAAATGTTACTACACAAGAAGTAATGTTATAATCTATAAGTAAGTATATCCTGAAAGTTATACTTATACGACTACTTCAGTTATATAAACGGTCTTTATAGATGTACAATCAATGATAATGTACAAAGTTATTCATGTTATCGGTGAGGATGTTTCAACATCTGGAAGTGGTTTAGTTTCGACAAGTTCGCTTGGGCATCTCGACAAACAGTCTGCGAACACATTCTTCACTCCAGGAATAGCTCGTATTTCAAAATTGAATGGTTGAAGCGCTATAGCGTAACGCGCTGACTTCGATGATTTAACGTTCTTCGTGTTCAGTGCGGTAAGAGCTTTTTGGTCAGATTCCACCACAAAGTGTGAGCCGAGGAGGTAACGTTCCAGTTTTGTGATTGCCCATACTAATGCGAGGATCTCTTTATCCAGAACGGAGTATTTGAGTTCGCTCTCCGTAAGTTTTCTGGACACGTACATCACCGGAAATAAGGTGCCGTTATATTCCTGCATCAAAACTGCAGCAATAGCGTAAGAAGATGCATCACTGCGAAGAATGAAAGTGAGATTTTTGTTAGGCAACCTCAAAAAAGGTTCATTTGAAAAAAATCGTTTTATATAGTCTAACGCCGTTTGGTGATCCTGCGACCACTTTATTACATTAGATGTGCCTTTCTTCAGTAGAGACGAAAAAAGGTGCAGTTATAGTAGACAAATGAGGGATGAATTTTGAATAGAACTGTATTAGTCCTAAAAGAGATCTAACTTGTTTTTTTGTCTTAGGTGCCGAGATGTTTAAAATTTTAGAGACGTTACTGTCTTCTGTATACATGAAACCATGACCTATGCGGTGACCCAGAAATGAGATGTCATGAAAACCGACAGAAGCCTTTGAAGGTTTCGCTGTTAAGTTATAATCCCGTAAGGTAGAAAGTAAAGCTTTTAATCCATGAATATGTTCATCCCAAGAGTCACTGAAAAGACAGTTGTCATCTATATAAGTAATGACATCGGGACGATGAGACAATATGCGGCGCATCATGCGTACAAAGGTAGCTGGCGCATTCATTAATCCGAATGGCATAAAATTCCATTGAAAAAAGACCCCGTGGCGTCGAGAAAGCGGTGAATGGCTTTGCTTTAGGAGTGAGTGGCACTTGCCAATAGCCCTTTGAAAGGTCAAATTTCGAAAAGAATGTGGCATGAGATAATTTCTCCAATAAGTCGTCTAAAAGAGGTAACGGTTCCGCATCGAATTTTGTAACTTTGTTTAATTTCCTGTAATCTACGCAAAGACGTATATTGTTGTCCTTCTTCCTAATGATTACCATAGAAGAAGAATATGGTGATGAAGATGGTTCAATTATATTTAATTGAAGCATCTCATCCAATTCCTTATCAACCTTATCACGAAAGTGTAAAGGGATAGGATATGGGCGAACTCGAATAGGCGTATCGTCAGTCAGAATAATGTCATGTTGGATGACTGACGTATGACCTGGGATGTCAGTGAGGACATCCTCATACGAGTGTAGAATATTAGAGACTTGCTGACGTTGATCAGCCGAAAGAGTAGATGAGATTGTAACATCATTCCATTTCTCAGTGGAATGGAGTGGTACAACTGGTATTGGTAGTTGTACATCATCGAAAGAAGATTCTTCTTCTTGGATGACTGACAAACTAGAATAGTGTTGAATAGGAGGTGTAGGATCGTCAGTTGCCTGGAACACTGACTGTAGATAATCAGGACGTGAGTAATACTCCTTCAACATGTTAATGTGGAAGGTTTTATGTTTACCATTAACATCAACGATGTAGTCGACATCGGATATTCTTGAGATGATCCTGAAAGGACCTCTCCAGGTAATTAAAAGACGATTGTTATGCGCAGGGAGTAATACAAAAGCTTCGTCACCAGGAATAAGCTGGCGAAGACGTCTATACTTGTTTGCAAATAGACGAGCTTTTTCTTTGGCTTGTTCGGATGATGCAGTAGCTAGTCTACAAGCATCTATGATTCTCTTTCTCAGAGAGATCACATACTCATAAGAGGATTGAGTTTCCTCTTCAATATTCTCGTCAACCAATAAGTCGTGGATTAACGACATCGGACCGCGTGGTTGCATGCCAAAAACAAGCTGGAATGGAGAAAACCCCGTGGCTTGATTTTGTACTTCGCGATACGCGAACAGAGCAGCGGGTATGACCCGATCCCAGTCTTGGGGATGGTCTTGGGTCATCTTACCCAACAACTGCTTGAGTGTCCTATTGAGACGCTCAATTAACCCATTTGACATCGGATGATAAATAGAACTAAGAGATCTGTCTATACCTAATGTCTTCATAACTTGAGACATGGATTCAGAAATGAACTGAACCCCATGATCCGACAAGATTTTCCGTGGAAAACCAATGCGTGAGAAGATTAACATCAATGCCTCTGCTACACTGGCAGATGAAGTGTTCTTGAGAGGGATGGCCTCAGGCCAACGAGTGCACATATCAATGCACGTAAGAATATGCGTATGCCCTCTAGCAGATGGAAGCATCGGACCAATAATGTCTATAGCCATTTTATCAAATGGTCTAATTGGGATGTCCGCAGCTTGAATAGGAGCCGCATGAAATGGACCCCGTACCTTAACTTCCTGACATATCAAACAGGACCGACAATAGAGAGTGATGTCCCTATGGACGCCTGGCCAGTAGAATGCCGAAAGCACTCTGGATTTGGTACGCGAAAAACCCATATGGCCCGCACATTGCGAGTCATGCGCATGTCGTAATATACGAGATCTCATAGAGGATGGGACTAAGATCTGATAACATAAGGATGAATCCTTTTCCCGTATTACTCTAACCAAAATCCCATTTTTAAGTATAAAGTCATGTCTAGATTTTGCAAGTTTGTTGCTGGTATTCTTTTTGTTCACATACTGAAAAATTTTTTTTTTTAATGAATCATCATTCTTTTGCAATGTTGCAAACAACTCCCGTGAAATAGGAGCATCATCATCACAAGTGGTATGAACTGTAGGTTCAATAGGTGTATCATGCGACATATTAGTAGCTTGCGCTCTAGTCACTACTGCATTTGCAGTTTGAATATGTCGCTCTTCCCATTCAGCAATTTGCTGTGGTGTACACTCTTTAATACCATGTATGCGACCAAGTATTACATCACAAATTGGATTCGGAAGGAGACATGCCTGGATCTTTCCTGAAAAAAAATGGTGTATTAAGGTCAATAATAGCAGTGGGAAATGTTTCAACGGTGCCACCAAAAGTCACACACTTGACAACCCTGCCCGTGGCACAACTTGGGTTGATCAGCGAAGTCCGGACGCCCACAGTACTACAACCTGAGTCAAATAGGAGAGAGCATGAAATGTTGTTGACAAATCCCTTGTTAAACTTAAGAGAGCCCTGTCCCTGGTGTACTGACGCAGCAGTGGCCGTACAGACTACAGGTAGACTAGGCAAGGTATGTCCGCAACGCAGCGTCGTGATCGCCTTAGGCTGGAAAAGAGTCGAGCATTCTGGACAGTCTTTCACCTGGGTACAATCAAGAGAACAAGACATAGCATTGTGAGTTTCAGCTACTTTACCCTGTTCAATGTTAGCCTGTGTATCACTTAAAGCGACATTAGAATGTCTACCCGTATTACTCGACGATCTATCTCTACGACGCGATCGATTTTGATTATTTGCATTAAAATTGCCATAATTGTCGTTTCTGCTTGAGTTAAAATTTGGATGAGTCCGATAATTTGTATAATTAAAGTTATGATGTTCTTTAAAATTTTTATTCCAAGAACCTTGTCTGTTTTGCGGACCCTGAGATCTTGATCTCCAGTTTTGTTTATTATAATGTCCTTGATTATTTTTAAAATTATTGTTACCAAAATCTTGCGATCTGTGAGCTTGGTTCCAAGAAACATTAAATGGAGCAGATTGTTGAAATTGTTTCCCTTTGTAAAAGTTATCATTGTTAAAATTGTAATTATTTCCCTTATTGACATACCTGTCAGCACTAAAGGAACGATTTCGTGAAAAATTGTTTTGTTGTGCTGCAAAAGCAACAGGCAATTCATTCTTAATCTGTGCATTACTTAGATCCATGGTTGGGTGAGCAGTGCAGAAATTTTTTGCATGTTCTTCTAAGTCTTTTATAGATAAAGGTTTCCGTTCGTGTAAAAATGCGAGAAATGTAGGATTTACAGACGATAGTACCTTATCGCGCATTAGTAAATCGAAGAGACCTTCATACGACTTTTCAATTTTGGATAATTCGATCCATCTTTCTAGGGTTAGTCGTATTTGTGACAGAAAATCACTGAAATTTCTGCTTGATTGCGGTAGCAATGTACGAAATCTTAATCGGTATTCATCTTCTGTCATTTGAAATTTCTTCAGAAGTGCGGCTCTAAGAGCATTATAATCATTCTTCTCATTAATACTGGTAGTATGATAAACTGCTAAAGCATCCCAGTAAGTAACCTGGATAAATATGTGCAATACAGTGTTTTATCCACGTTATAAGACCTACAAGTGGCCTCAAATCTATCTAGGAAAAATATTACGTCATCCGACGGGGGATTAAATTTAGGTAATTTAAGGTGAATTTCCTTAAAATGATCATGTCTGGATGAAGTTTGGCTTTCAAAAGTTCTCTGAGAATTAGCTTCCTGAGTTAACCTAAGTCTCTCATATTCTGACTCTGCTAATTTTAGTTCATGCTGTCGTTTTCTATCATTCTCTTCCATCTCAAGCTGAAGTCGTTTTGTATTTTGTTCAGCTATTAATCTTCTTTCTTCCATTTCCTTTTGTTTATTTTCCATTTCCTTTTGTTTAACTTCCATCTCTTGTTCAGCTATTAATCTTCTTTCTTCCATTTCCTTTTGTTTAACTTCCATCTCAATTTTAAGTCTTTCTTCAGCCTCCCTTTGCTTCTGTTCTGCCTCTCGCTGAAATCGTTTCTCTTCTAATTCAGCGGCTAATCTCATTTTTTTCTCATTCTCCTCCGCCTCAAATTTCAAATTTTGTAATCTTAAAGTTTCTAGCTTTCTCTGTTCGGCTTCTATTTCTTGAGCTTTCTTATATTCTGCAAGTGCAAATGCTTTTGCTTCATCAGGAGCCATCTGAAGAGCTTTTGCTTGCTTAATGAAATAATCTAGTGAATACATTATGCTTTATAAGTAGTCACAATACTCTTGATTTATAAAATGATAATTAATCAATGTAAATTAATTAACCTTGTTACTTTGCCAAGTGTACGTCGTTCCTGTCCTAGAACGGTATCTTTTGTTATCATATAGTTATGAAATATATCAATAATCAATATAGTAATTTATGTAATGAAATGTCATGAAAGCAACAACGTGAAAGACAATAGAAACATTACCGACAAGACACGATAATCAAAGACGAGTGAACACAATCGTAGAAATCAACAAAAATAGAAATGTGTAACTAAAATAGAATATCGTAAAAATTTACGATGACAACTACGATCAGATACTCAACAGGACAATTGACAACACAGTGTAAAAACATAGGTTTGTAAAAAACTGAACGACAGGAAAGGTGAGACGGACGCATAATACAAACAAAATTCATCATAAAACTAAATACGAGTAAAAATAACTACCAAAAACAACAAGTAAACGTGACGAAACAGCTAAACAGATACTATCATAAGGAACAATTAGCGATCGGAACTTCGGCAAGGTTTCTAGCCTTGGACCGGAATTATCGCTCAATTGAAACTTACAAGTTGAGCCCTACAGAACGTCTGACGAAGAGCCCGAATTGGCTTCGAGATGGATCTCGTTCATCAGATCAACCTCCCTACCTCCCACGACGAATGTACAACATATAACATGGAAAATGTAAAGATGGACATAACTATAGAAGGCACAGCTAAAAGTAATAAAATGTACAACGAAAGCACGTTATACTCATCTCGCGTGTGCCGGGAAAAAAAACAATGTGCCTCGTCTCCGTGGATGTACGTCTGAGGATAAAATACTTCGCTCTGCGTATATAACAACAGCTCGCACGTAATAATGACGAATAGATGATCCCAAGGCAGTCAGTCACTGTAAAACTTGACGTGGAGGTTGATTGATGACCTTGAGCATTTGGTAACCGTAAGTTGATTCTGATTCATCATCACACTAGGTTCCAAGTTTGAGATGTTGTCGCCTTGAAAGTTCAAATCTTCTTTTCAACCGATACTTGGATTGAGTACGTTCCTGTGAAATTATTTATTTCCAGACCACACTGGCATACCATTTACTGTTGGGTGTTCATTCTAATGGGAAAGAACTTCATTACGCGAATGGTTGCAAAGGAACAAAAATGTCAGAAAAATGTTCTTCAAAACGAACTCCAACAAGTAGTGTTTAACTGGTCACTTACTGGCAGCACACAAGTCTGTGATGACTGTACATATATTTTATTTAACGTGACACATACGGAGTGGAACAAGACGATCATAGTTACAGGTGCAAAAGGGTCATACGTCAAAAATGTTGATAATTACTTTTCAAGTTCATGAAGATTCTCTAACAATTAAGTCCTCTTATTCAAGTGACTAAGGGTCACTTCCTCTACCATATCATATGTATTGCAGTCAAGTCCGTTGACCTTCTTTCAAGGACGTATCTTATGGCCAACGGGTTCATTCTCAAGGAGCAATACTTCTTATCATACTTGTAACAATTCCAGACTTTTTCCATACGATACTTAGGTAGCATATATATATAAAATCCAAACAAAGTCATCCACGACATACGACCAGGTTAGAGTTTCTGT